>CATIWO010326337.1:0-16672 GCA_949673435.1 Macaranga tanarius | reverse complement strand
ACCCAAACTATAGCCTTGCATGAGCTTTGAGTGTGAGACACTCAATTTGTATGTGATATAATATTGGTGGTTAGTGTAAAGTGTAGAGACAACTCTCTCACTCCATATGCATGTGAATTGAGTGTGAGACACTCAACACATAAACTATTATCATATTATTTTAATTAATATAGTTAGTGGAGAGTGTAGAGAACTCTCTCATGCATATGGTTAGAGTGTATGACACTTAACCTATTAACTAATATCAAATTATTTGATATAGTTAGTGGAGTTTGTAGAGAGAGCTAAGTTACAACTTCATTTTTGCACAAATGGGAGAGAGAAATTGATATCAACATTAGAGAGAAAAGTTATAGAGAGAGTCTTCTTCATCTTCTTCTTCTAAGGGTTCTTGATATCAATCAAATACAAGTGTTGTGTTCTTTCTTCTTAGTCCATCATCTTTAAGGGTTGCTTGATTGTCCTATACATCCTTGCTTGGTGGAAGTTCTTGCAAGCTCTTTGGGTCAACAAAGGAGAGGCTTGTGGCTTGAACAACACCATCCTTGGAGGTCTTCCTTGCCAACCTTGTGTTTCAAGCTAGAGTCTTCACATTTGGGGAGCTCAAGCTTGTAGATCACCATCAACCAAAGCTTTTTGAGCGTGCTACCAACTAAGGAGTATGTCAGTGTTACAATATCTCTTAGTTGTTAGGTCTCCCTCTTAAAAGCATGTCTTAGTTGATATGTTGTTGGTATGTGGTTCATTATGCATGTTAAGCTATGTAAGAGTGCATGTGATATGATCTATGGGCATGGAAGTGTTATGTGTTTGATGCAAATGTTGCAAGCAATGAAAAATTTTAAATTCCGCACTTTCATTGTTCTCCACATATACTTTCCTTCAAAAATAAGATTTTTTGACGAAGGAATTGAACGATTTTAAAGATAATGTTGATAAGAAGTTTAATACTATTTTTATTTATTTAAGGATGTTGTTTGACAAATTTGAAATTCATGGTAGTGATGGTGATAATGATGATTATTTTTATTTTTTATTTGTATTAGTTTAGTTTATTAGTTTCATTTTAGTTGCTTTTTGGTTACTTTTTGGTTTCTAATATGTTTTTGTATGATTGTTTTTGTTTTCAATTTGTACTAGTTTAGTTTATTAGTTTCATTTTGGTTACTTTTTGGTTAATTTTTAGTTTCTGATATGATTTTGTACGACTGTTTTTTTTAGATTGATAATATTTAGTTTGATGATAAGAATGATTTTGCTTCTCCTGTTGCTAAGAGAAGGGAGGTGAAACCAACTGGTGTAATAAATCTCCTTTTGTTACTGAGTTTGGTTCTTCCATTGAGGTTTCAAATGAGAAGAAAGAAGTTTATGTCATGAAAGGATTATGTCCTTTTAGTTTGAAGATTGATGAATCTTTGAAATTTGATAGGCAGACTAAATTTGATCTTTGGATCGAAGTTAAGTTGAAGAAGAAAAATAAGTATATCATAGTGAATGTTTAATTTGTTTAGTTTGTTTATTTTATTATTTATTATTTTTTAATTTTTATTTTATTTTCCTTGTATGAAGAAGCTCTATTCTAATGAAGACGACTTGATTTCTTCTAGTTTTAAATTTAGAGGTGATATCATTACAAAAAAGACACGGTTTCATACTTTGAATTATTGTGGTCATTGTCTGTCTTCTTCTGTAAGTTTTTATTTTTTATATTTTCTATAATTATTTTTATAATTTTAGATTTTTGTTATTGAATTTTCATATACTGAAAATATACTGATTATACACATCATATATAATCAGTTTACTGAATATTTTTTAATTATGCATTTATTTTCTATTTTTTAGTATATAGATATGCTATTTTACTATTTGAGGAGGAAGGGAAGAGATTTTTCTGAAAATTATCTGAGATTTACAACCACCGATAATCTTTTTGATCAAAGGCTTTAAGGTTTATATGAAAAATATTTGAGCAATGCTAAGGATGTTTCAGTTGTTGATGTTAATCACTATGCTACTGAATATATTCTTAGATATTTTATGGCTTGTAATACTGCATGGCTTGATGTTGATCATATTCTGTTTCTAATTTTTATTGCAAAAGAGAAACATTGGATATTGGCGAAGTTGACTTTTAAGGATAGGCGCTTATTTGTCTATGATTCTATGAGAGGTGCCAAACATGATAACTTAGTTTTGGAGAATATGGAAGCTTATAGTGTTTTACTTCCAATTTTTCTTGAACTTCTTGACTTTTGGGCTTCTCGTCAAGATATTCATGTTAATGTTGGAAATTTTTCTTCAAAAAAGTCAACTGATCCGTTTGATATTATTATTATTGATGATTTTCCACGTCAAGAGAACAGGTAAGTTTTTGTATTTTATTATTTTCATTTGATTTTTATGTTGTTAATGTTTTTTTTGTAGTGATTATGGTGCTTTTATTGCTTCCTTTGTTGAGTTCTTATTGCATGGTTTGGAGATTCTAAAAGACTTGAATATTGAAGATATGAGAAGTCGATATGCTGTGAGCTTGTATTCATATACAAAGTGGAAGGAGTCAAATTGGTGTGATAGTGAGTTTGAGTGTCGTGGAAGACTTCAGCCAAAAGATAAAGGCAAATTTAAAGTTGTTCTTTGATTTTAAGTACAGTTATATTATATTTGTGTATAATATATTTCATAAGAATATTGTTAGTTTGTTGAATTATTTTATGGTTGGATGAATTTATCTAAATTTAATGGTTTTTTAAAGCTAAACTTTTAGTATTTGGTTTAGTTGTTTTACATATTTTTAGATTTTAGTTCTTATATTTAAAATTCAATCAGCTAGTCTAAGAAGTGGACCCTAATCTACCTACAGGTAATAAACAACCTGAAATGTAATATTTTGTTATGTTGTTAGTTACATAGGAAACAGATAATATACTAAAAGTATACCAATTGTCTATTGTAACATATATACTATAGCTTTATTTATATTTGTTATAGATGTATTAATTTTTCACTAATAATTTGTAATTAGATTTTAAAAATTTGAAAAGATAAAAGGTAAAGTAATTGATTAATATTATTTATTAACGTCAATGTAAATATAAACGAGTTTCATATTCGGAAAATAAACCTAAAGTAAACCGAAAGTATTGAATATTATATTAGTTAATATCTATAGAATTGTAGTAGACTGTTTCATATACGAAAAATAAACTAAAAGTAAACTAAAAGTATTCAAAATTTAATTGAACTGTTTTATTGATTAGTTTCTTCAGAATTGTATCATACTGTTTTATATACAAATAATATACTAAAAGTATTCAAGATTTTATTAATCTATATTATTGATTATTTTCTTTACAATTGTATCATACTGTTTTATATTCTAATAACAAACCAAAGGTAAACAAAAAGTATTCGAAATTTCATTAGTTAATACCTGTAAAATTCTAGCAGACTATTTCATATACGAAAAATAAACTAATAGTAAACTAAAAGTATTCAAAATATAAATGTCTCATATATGCGAAATAAACTAAAAAGAGTTGGAATTTTCATTGTGTTTTTGGTGGATTTCTACATGTCTTTCTGTTATGTCCATAAATGCCACATTCGGTACACTTATTTTGAGCTTTAACTTCTTATGGAGCTTTGCACCTTCTTTTTTTGGTCTTCTAGCTCTAATCTCGACTTGTGGAGGGAGCACAACTATATTGTTGATGTCACTCGGTATATTCCATGTTGATTTCATTGGAAGTGGGTAAACTGTTACTTGATATGTTTTAAGCATTGATTCTTTTGTGTAGTAATATGATGTATAGCTGTAAGGTTCTTGATTAAGCTCCCTTAAAACTACCATCACATACTCACATGGTAGGTGATCAAATTGAAATTTGTTACATGTGCACGTTCTTCGTGTTAGGTCTATTATTTCTGGTTTTTCCTCTTGAAACACATTGAACATTTTATCATTTGATCTTTTAACCTATAAATAATTTAAAAAAATGGAAAGTGATTTTTATGATTTCATCTTACGAGATTAAGAGATTATACAGATTAATTATATCATATGCTAATTATAAACCAAAAGTATTCAATATTGACCTTGAGATTGAGAGATTTGATATAGTTATTATTCAGCATTTCTTTAGACTTCTTTGCAAGTTTTATGAAAGTAGCTCTTGTAATGTTTTTGTCTGTCAAAGTCCAGTATTGTATCAATCTACATAGGTATTCAGGTAAAGCTATGATCGGCAGTTCTCATGCATATCTGATTGTTGCATTGATTGATTCAGTAATATTTAAAGTCATTATTGAATACATGTCATTAATTAAATATACCTTTGACCATTTCTCATATCTAATTACTTGTAGATACTCTTGGACTCTTACATCAACTTTATGAATTTTAGATATATAGTTTTGAAAGTCTTCTATTTTGTTACAATTTGCAGTAGCCAGGAAGAGTACTTTAATATGTGCTGTGTTGTTTTGAAATTTGTTTTGATATTGTTGATGATGTGAAAGATACAATGACATGTAGAGCTTCAGGGTATACATTTTTTATGGCTAATGTGATGCTTTCATGTCTATTAGATACAAAGCACAACTTTTCCCTCATTCAAAATGCTTTTCTTAATTGTTCAAAAAACAATTTCCACAAGTCATCTTTTTCAGAATCAGTCACAGCAAAAGCTAGAGGGAAAATTTTTCCTGATGCATTTTGAGTTGTAGCTGTGAGAAGTGTCTCCAAATTATAATTTGAGGAAAGTTCCATTTACAACAATGACTGGTATGCAATGCTGCCATCCATTTATGCTTACATATAATGCCATGAATGTATAAAGAAATGTGTTGTCTTGATTTGTTTTGAGCTCCATAATTGATCCCGGGTTTGTTTTTTGGATCATGTATAAGAAACTTGGTAGCAACTGATATGATTCTTCAGGTTTTACTCTAATATATTCCAGAGCTTTTTCCTTCGATCTGTAAGCTTTTATGTAATTTATAGATAAGCCATATTCTTTCTTCATATCACTTATGATGTCAACAGGTGTGTAGACAGTTTTTGTGCTTATGTATTTAGATTTGATGTGCTATGCTATGACAAATTTAGATGTTTGACGATGACATCCTAACCTGCATTCTAAGGTGCAGCTGTGCTCATTGATGAATTGTCGAATGATAAAGATGCTTGTATTTTTATATCTTGTTGCTCTTAATTTCCATCCACAGTTGTCATCAAAGCAATTGAGGTAGTATTTCTGGCTGCAAGATTTCAAGACTTTGAATTGAAAGTTCTTTGTTATTACAAGTAAAGTCACAACTGATTTGAGCATCTCCTTGTCTTCGTAGAGTTGTTGAGGCTTGATTTCATTGCAATTCCTGTATGATATTATCAAGGTTAACATATAGAACTTTGGACTTTTTGTTCTTCATTTTCATTAATGTCTTTTCCAATATATTTTTCATAGTCAATGAGATCTAAAGTTATCTCAGTTCCTTGTATATTTATGGACTAATTCTCTGATGCTGCTGTTGTTGTTGGTGCAGAGTCGAAGAATTTATTTTCTTTTTATTTTTCTTGGAAAGCGATGCACAATGGATACTTTGTGCTGTCAGTTTCTTTGCTCTTCAATTGGATATAGAATTATAGCGTTGAATCATCTTCAATTTATATCGACATATACTATTGTTTGACTTAGCAGTAGATTTGTAGCATCTTTTCTTCATTTTCTATTTTTAGATGGGTGGATACTATTTTGATGAGGTTTTGGTAGGTGCAGTCATTTGTAATTTGTATTCCAGTGACTTTAAAGTTTTCATAAATGAAACCATCACTCCATTGTCCATTGTAATAAATAAATACTAGTAATTGCTTTATTCCTGCAAGTATAAGATGTATCAGTAATGTGAAATATACCAAAAATATTCTAAATTGAAAAAAAAGTATACATAATTTCTAGTTTTTTTTATGAGGTTGATGAAGAGATTTTTAAATTTTTAAAGTTATAGGTATAGAATTTTGAGCATTATATGCTAGTTTTTGAATATGAAATAATTTATATACTATTTTTTTGATAGAAAAACTTTTATATTAATTGTTTTATAACTAAAGTTTTTTGATTAATTGATTTGTTTCAATTTAATAATGAAAATTTTTATTTGAGGAATGTAATTTATTTGAAGGAAATCAAGAGTATTAAAAAAAGAATAATTTACTTGTGAGATACAATTTTACTTTTTTCTTTGGTTGATTTGTTGTTGTTGATTCAATGGAGTATGATTTTTTTTTATTTTGATTGAAGATGGTTTCTGTTTAATTTTGGTTGTTGTATTGTAGGAGTGATTTTTATTATTTGGAGTGAGGTTAATGCCGATTTTTTGGAGAAGATGATTGCGGCTGTGAAGCTGGTGAGTATCAGCATTGCAGTTGAGGGTGTATTTGCATTTTTGAAAGGAGGGGCACGGGGGCAATCATTTTTGTGGCTAGGTGCAAGCTAGTAATTTTAGAAAAGTTGAGGTTCTTAAATAATAAAAGTATAAAAATATGGTATTTTTATAAAGATCCCATTAAACTTTATCTTTGTAGTGTTATCTTTCTTTAAATGGGGTAATTGAATAAAAAAAATAAAATGAATTTAATTTATTAAAGTGTGAAGATAATATATGTTAAAGTTATTATTTTATTATTTAAAAAATATATATATACCACTATTTAAACAGTGGTTAAATAATAAATTTACCCACTCTTTTTTTTAACATAGTTAACTTTATATTTATTTAAAATTTTAACCATACTTAAATATAAAGTGGTGAATTAAATGTGGCTATAGATCAATATTTTTGTAGTGTTAGTACATTGTTTGTGAAATATGTCAAGTCCATAGAACTTATTGTGCTAATGATTTGTCTAATAATAATCTCAGAGCTAAATTTACTCTCTTAATTTCTCTATAATAATTTCAATGAGTAGGCATATGCATTATCTCATGCCCCTACCAAAAATGTATTGTCTTCTCAATTATCTGTTCATGATATATGACTTTGTAAATGAAAATCCATGTTTAAAGCCCAAAAGTCATCGAGGATAGTTTTAATATCCAAAAGAAGCAAAGCTTTGCTAGCCAGCACCCTACCCCAAATAATCTATTAAAATAACAGCTGGCCTGCAAGCCTTTAGCTAAATTACATGCTTCTCTCCCAACTAGAGCTTCAGCTCCTAATATACTCGGACATTGAATATGTCATTTCTAAGGATACTACTTATTGAATTATGATGAGTGTGAAAAATACATGTTTTAAGCACTCTATTTTATTGCATCTTAGTTTTTTTAGTTGCATTAGTTAGTTAGTTTTAAGTTAATTTAGTTAGTTTGGTTATTTTATCTTAATTAATAATATTTATTTGTTTTTAGATAATTTCTTGTGTGTTTTATTTTGTAGGATGCATTTGGATGAAGTTTGGATCAATCCTTGAAGTGTGGATAGGCGAAAGACTTAAGATAAGGAGTTATCTACATTGGGGATGAGCATGGCCGTGCTTAATTGTTGCATGGCTATACCTGAGAGTTGATTTTGGCCATGTTACAGGTGGCACGGCCGTGCCAAAATCGAGCACGGCCGTGCCACTCACAGAGCTCATTAAAAGGTTATTTCTTGCGCAGCCATGCCATTTTCTTGCGCACCCATGCCTGACTTATGTGACAACCCACAAAATGATAATTTTCAGCTAAAGATTAGATGGATAGGGACTTATTTGATTAGATAAAGTTTGAGAGGGGTTAAATTACCTTTCATTCTAGGTCTTTAGGTCTATAAATAGGACCCTTTCATGTTCATTTGAGGGTTGTTCTTGTTCTTGTTTTTGGATTCTATTTCATGTTTTTCTAGTTTCTATTTTCAGAATACAATTTCATTTGTTTAGTTCATAGTAGAGGTAATACTTGGCTTGAAGTTGGAAGAGCAAGGCTTCTTGACATTATTCAAAAGAGGTTTTTCTTGTATCACTCTCTTATTTATTAAATTATGTTCAGATTTGTTTTCATTCTTTGTTTGTTTTCTTTTCTCTTTAACATGAGTAGCTAGATCTTTTTTAGTGTTCCTATTCTAAATTGACCATGTGATTATTGTGATTATGTTAGGTTGCTAGATTTAATTCATTAGTTGTTGTTGAACTCAATGTCGTTTTAGGACTGATCAACCTAGAATTGAATCAACACTATGGGCTTAATCTAGAGATAGGTTCTGTAGGAAAGGGCAATGACCTATTGATTGCTTAGCTAGTTGAGAGACAATTAAGTGGATTGGTATTGATGGAAAGTTGTGTTTAAAATTAGAATTAAAAGGTATTAGGTTGGTAAGAGCCGGTTAACTTAATGTTGATTAATCTCTAATTAATTATAGGTTTATCTGAGAGAAAAATCTATAGTTCTTAAGATCCCTTCAAAATGAATTAAAACTAGTGTAGACCTAGTTATGTAATCAATCATTTGAAATGGTCAATTGAGAATAAGGAACCCTGGCATTTAAAATTGCATTTGAATTGTATTTTTTTATTTTTCTTAATTTAGTGTTATTTGTTTGAGATTCCAACTCTATTTCATTTTCTAATCAGATAAGCATTGTGAGTACTACAATATTCAACTTTCTAATCTCTGTGGGACGATATCTTTATTTACTACTTGATACGATTCTGTACACTTGCGGATTAGTACACATCAGTTTCGCAGAATTTTCATTTGTTACAGTACACTTAAGAGTGGTTGGAAAGCAGGATGTAGGCCTCTAATTAGTTTAAATGGCAGTTTCTTAAAAGGCATTATGAAAGGCCAAGTACTTGTTTCTGTAAGGAAGGATGGTATGGACCAAATATATCCTATAGCATGGGCTATAACTAATAAAGAAAATAGAGTGAACTGGAAATGGTTTCTTCAGTGGCTAGCAAATGAGCTTAATTTAGAAGATGGAAGTAATCTCAATATAATTTCAGATATGCAAAAGGTATGCTTTCATATTAATTTTAAAACATTACTTTATCACCTTTATTGCTTTTATTACTTTATCACCTTGATAGTATGCAAAATAGCATAGTAATTTAGGATCATTTTGTTGACTTTTTGATTAATTTGCATTTGCATTATGTTTAATTATATGTTATTATTGTTAGTTTTGTATTTTTAGTGTGCTTTTATGTTGTTTATATATTTTGTAGGTTCTTTTGGAATAATCTCAAGCTTAAAGTTGGTTTGGAGTGCATTAAAATGAAGTTTAGTGATTAAAAAGTCAAAGGAGGCATTTTTGGACCCCTGCCGACTTGTTCCGGGTATGCCGAGTCGTGACAGTGAGCAGCCGTGCCGAGTCATCCCTTGTTTAATCGTGCTGACTCGACCTATGCCATTTTTCCTTGTGCTAACTTATTCCTTTGTGTTGAGTCAGGATAGAGGGCAACCTGCTGACTCACACCCGACTCGGCACAGTGTGCCGAGTAGTTTTAGCACCCATTCTTCGCACCTTTTCCAATTTGACCCTTTTTTGAAAGTGTACGAGTTTGGATGTTTAGGAGGCCTATAAATACATGTATTGGCTGCATTTTAGATATAATTACATATCAGAAAACACTTAGTTTATTTATCTAAAGTTTTAGTTTTGTTTTGTTAGTATTATTATTGCAATTCAATCTATCAAGAGAAGATCATTCAAGCAAGTCAATGATTCACTAAGAAGGCTATCTACATTCAAGTTCCATCTTTCTCTCCATTAGTACTTGATGTTATTTATACCTTTTTGTTGTTTAATTGTGTTTATCATGTACCTTGACTAAGCCATCAATTATTAGAATTGTAAGGAAGAATCAATCAATGAATTATATCTTTTATTTTATATTATATGAATGATTTGAATTTAATAATGAGTTTGAATGTGTTGTGTATTAGCCACCATATATGACTTGTTAATCAAAATTGTATGCAATGAGAGTTAGTGCATTTTGGTGGAAATATAATTTAATTCACTAAAGGTTATGAAATCACTTGGAGACAAGGGTTTCTACTTAAAGAAAAATTATAAACCTTGCATGGAAATTTTATGGATTTTGTTTATCTCTACAATAACATGAGAATGCTTGTAGACTCTAAATGAAATTACCCTTGATTGACAATGAGAGTTGCATTTAAGGACTTTAAGTTTAAATGACAATGAAAATTGCATTTACGCCTTATACCATATCTTATAATCATTTCATGTAATCAATTGTTTATTACTTTTAATTCTTGATGATTTCCGAATTGTAGTTCTAGTGAATCCTTTTTAACTTGATATTTAGAATAATTAATTTAGAATAATTGATTTAGTTAGCAAAATTAGTAATTAATTAGAATAGTCAGGGTAATTCAATAATCTTTATCATAATATTTTTCCTATATATCTAAGTATCTATCCAGTTAATATAAAATTGCTCCAAATTCCCTAGTGTTTGACACCCTACTTACTCTATACTTAGTCTTAGAGATTAAGGTATTATAATTTGACCCACATTAAATTTTAGCACCGTTGCCGGGAAATTTGTATAAAAGTTTTATTAATTTAGGGTAGAGAAAAGTTGTTTTAGGACTTTATTTTACTTTTGTTATTTTATAATTTAGTAATTATTGTTTCGTTGATTGTTTAATTTTGATTGTTTTCATGATGAGACTTAGTAGAAGTGCTAGTGATATTTTGTATTTTAATCCCGAAATTGAGCTAACTTTATATGCTTTGCATAGGGAACAGAGGCAAAGAAGATTGAATCAACAAAATTTGAACATTATGACGGAACCGGAGAGATGTACTTTGGGCGATTTTGCTATGCCCGATATTATGGTTAATTTTGGAGGAATTGTGGCTCCGTCAATAGCCAACAATAACTTTGAAATTAAACCAAGCATCATGGTGCAAAATAATAAGTTTGGAGGTCTACAAGGAGAGGATCCATATGCTTATATATTGACTTTTCTCAATGTGTGTGCTACCTTTAAGATTAATAGAGTGACGGATGATGGAATAAGGCTTAGGCTTTTCCCATTCTCAGTCAAGGAAAAGGCACAACTTTGGCTTGCTAGTTTTCATAGTGAATCAATCACTACTTGGGACTAATTGAAGCAAGTATTTCTTCACAAATATTTTCCACCACAAAAGACCGTCAAGTTTTGCAATGAGATCACTACTTTTAAGCAAAATGGTAGTGAGACCATCTATGTGGCTTGGGAGAGATTTAATGAGCTTCTGATGAGTGTGAAATATGCATGTGTTTAGCACTTTATTTTATTGCATATTTAGTTTAGAATTGCATTGTTTAGCTACTTTTTAGTTAATTTAATTAGTTTTGTTATTTTATTTTATTTTAAATAATTTTGTGTTAAATAAGTAATTTTTGTTTATTTTGTGGTTATAGGATGCATTTGAGAAGAGATGGAGATAAGGCTTGAAGATAAGGATAAGATTGAAGCTTAAAGTTGGAAGTCATTCTCGCATTAGGGCACATGGCCGTGCGCTTTCCCGTGTGTCAGTGGCATGGCCATGTGCTTGCCCATGCCTGAATGGAGGAAGACACAGTCATCAGAGCACACGCCCATGCACAAGCCCATGCGCCAGTCACATGCCCAAGCGCTTACCCATGCCAGATTCTAAGATTTCAGAGTTATTTTAATGCATGGGCATGTCCAATTGATGCATACCCGTGCATGATGATGTGGCAGCCAACAAAAAATGGATTTTAAGCTAGAATTTGGATAGATAGAAGCTCATCTTTTAACCTTATATTTAGATAGAGTTTGGGAGAGTTTAAATGATCTTTTTCATTAGGAAACTAGGTAATATATATATAACTATTTATTCTCAATTAAGGGAGGATTTAGTTTTTAGTCTTTAGTTTAATGTTTGGTTTTCTGCTCTCCTATTTTCTCCAGAATACATTTTCATTATATTTTACTTAGTAGAGGTGATACTTGGCTTGAAGTTAGAAGAGCAAGGCTTTCCTACAATATTTGGGAGGGAGGTTTTTCTTGTATCAACTCTTTTATTTATTAATCATATTTGGAATTATTTTCATTTCATGTTCTTTTTCTTTTCTCTTTAACATGAGTAGCTAGAAACCTTTTTAGGGTTCTTATTTCAATTGGACCATATGTGCTCATTGTGATTTATGTTAGGGTGCTAGATCTAATTCATTGGTTGTTGTTGTGCTTAATGTCATTTTAGGACTGATCACCCTAAGATTAAATAGACACTATAGACTTAATCGAGAGATAGGATCTGTAGGAAATAGCAATGACCTATTAATTGCTTATTCAGTCGAGAGACACTTAAGTGGATTAATATTGATTAAAGGTTGTGTGTAAAATTGGATTTAAAAGATATTAGATTGGTGAGAGCCGATAAACTTAGTATTGATTAATCCCCAATTAATTATAGGTTTATCTGAGAGAAAAATCTACAGTTTCTAATATCCCTTCAAAATGAATTAAAACTAGTATAGACCTAATTGGTAAATCAGTCATTTGAAATAGTCCAATTTGAGAATAAGAACCCTAGCTTTTAATATTTGTTTGAATTTGATTTTTACTTTGGTTGTTTTTGTTTTAGCTGTTAAAGAATATAAACTTGATTTCGGTGTCTAAACAAACGAACATAGTTAGTATTGTAGTATTCAATCACCAATCTCCGTGGGACGATATCTTTATTTACTACTTGATACGATTCTGTATGCTTGCGGATTAGTACATATTAAGTTTTTGGTACCGTTGCTGGGGATTGGCAAAGGAATTGATATTGTAAGAAAATTATGTTGCTTGATTTAGATGTTATTTTCAATTTTTTTTTTATTATGGTATTGCAGGAATTTATGTTGTTTGATGCACAGATGAAGTGCAAGTAAACAAGGACTTGAGTTAATACCACTTGATTTGGAGTTAGAGAAGACAGCTCGTGAAAAGAAGAAACAAACAGTCATATCTCGACAATCACCAAGCAAAATGGACTTAGGAGATAACACAAAGAATGACCCACCGAGGCAAGCTATTCAGAATCCTCAAAATGGCCAGAGAACTATGCGAGATTTTATGAGTCCGAATGTGCAAGGTGATCAAACACTAATTATAAGGACGGCAGTAGCAGCAAACAACTTTGAAATAAAGCCGACAATGATCCAGATGATTCAAAACTCACCATTCAATGGGTTACCACATGAGGATCCATTTGGTCATATGTCACGATTTTTGGAGTATTGTTGAACTTTCAAAA
The DNA here is from genome assembly GCA_949673435.1 of Macaranga tanarius. Classification (NCBI taxonomy): domain Eukaryota; kingdom Viridiplantae; phylum Streptophyta; class Magnoliopsida; order Malpighiales; family Euphorbiaceae; genus Macaranga; species Macaranga tanarius. Next base: position 3,400 of record CATIWO010326337.1, on the reverse strand, counting down.
TGAATGGAGTACAACCTGATGCAATCCAGTTGATTCTCTTTCCATTTTCTCTTATGGATAGAGCAAAGAGATGGTTTACAAGCTTACCACCTAATTCCTTCAACACTTGTCAAGAACTCTAAACAGCCTTTTTCAACAAATACTTGCCACCTGCAAAAGTATTGAGAATCAGAAATGAGATCAACTCATTCTTTCAAAGAGATGATGAAACATTCTACGAGTGCTAGGAAAGATTCAAAGACCTTCAAAAGCAATGTTTACCTCAATTGATTCCTACATGGGATTTGGTACAATCATTCTACAAAGGAGTCAACCATGCAGTTAAAGTCAACATCGATGTAGCAGCTGGAGGTTCTATCATATCCAAGACACCAGAAGATGCTATGGATCTCTTTGAAGACATGGCCAATACACAAAGTTTATGGTCTAATGAGAGGACCATCACAAAGAAAGCCGGAGCAATTGATGTAGATAACTTTACCATGCTAAATGCAAAGCTTGATGCACTAAAAAAAATGATGGACAAGGTGAATGTGAACGTAGTATCAACATTGTCTTCCTCTTGTGAACTATGTCAAGGAGGTCATCCTACTATAGAATGTCAAATGATGCAAGGAATGTCCACGGAAGCTGTCAACTACGTAGGCAACTTCAAAGGACCTCAAAACCAAGCTTATGGTAATACTTACAATCTGAGTTGGAGGAATCATCCAAATGTTTTCTGGAGCAACCAAGGAAATAATCAATGGAAACCATAAGTACCACCAGGATTTGGAGGCCAAAATGCACAACAATCTCACCCTCAATTTTAATAAGACAAAGGAGCATCATTAATGGAAAGTAAAATGGAGAAGTTTATGGATGTGATGTCAGCAAAAATGAGTCAACAAGACGAAACTCAAAAGAGGATGGAGCAAATGATCCGAAATCACTCATCTTCTATTCACAATCTAGAAGTGCAAATGGGGCAGCTAGCAAATTCTTTGTCGATGAGGAATCAAAGTGTATTATCGAGCAATACGAAAAAGAATCCAAAGGAGCAAGTAAAGGCTATCACCTTGAGAAGTGGTACAAAAATCCAAACCCCTAAAGCAAAAGTAGAGTATGAAGAAGAGAGGAAGGAGGGAGAGAAGGAGCATGATGATAAAAAGGTTGAGACACCAAAAAAATCAGAAGTCAAGGTGGAGAACAAGGAAAAGGCAAAGTCATAACCAATTCGAGAATACAAACCTCCTGTACCATACCCGCAAAGGTTAAAGAAAAAGGAGCATGACCAACAATTTGAAAAGTTCTTGGAAAGATTTAAGACACTCCATATCAATATGCCTTTTGTGGAATGTGTAGCCTAGATGCCAAAGTACGCAAAGTTCTTGAAGGAGCTGATTACCAACAAAAAGAAGTTACAAGAATTTGAGATAGTCACACTAACAAAGGAGTGTAGTGCCATCATCTCGAATAAACTTCCTCTAAAAAGAAAGCAACCAGGAAGTCTTTCTATTCCATGTTCTGTTGGAAATTTATCATTTCAAAAATCTTTATGTGATTCTGGTGCTTCTATTAATCTTATGCCTTTATCTATTTATAGGAAATTAGGACTTGGAGAAGTAAAATCAACAAACATTCGGTTGCAATTAGCGGATAAGATAATAAAGGAACCAGAAGGCATAGTAGAAGATGTGCTTATACGAGCTGGAAAATTCATCTTCCCTGTAGACTTTGTTATTCTTAACTTTGAGGAAGATGAAGATGTTCCATTGATTTTAGGAATGCCTTTCCTCTACACCACTAAAGCTATCATTGATGTGTATGATGGTACATTGACATTAAGGGTAGGTGAGGAAAGTTGTAAGTTTAACATCTATTAAGGTATGACACATCCTTCTGATAATGATTTGTGCTTTAGAGTTGATATTTTAGATGATTATATGTTGGAAGTTCAACGAAGGAGGTTGGCAATTTGTGATGATTTGGAGAATATTGAGAAGTGTATGTAGGTACAATCCACCCAAGATGAAGAATACTTTAAACACCAAAATGCATTTTCCTACATTCAATTACCAAACACTGAACCTACACCACCATCAATCATAAAACCACCAAATGTAGAATTGAAACCCTTACCTCAACATTTGAGGTATACTTTTCTGGGAGAGAACCAAACTTTACCTGTGATTATATCTTCTAAACTCACCCAAGACCAATAGGAGTTACTTGTAAGGATGCTCAAAAGAAGGATAAGAGTAATTGGTTGGCAAATTTCAGATATAAGGGGGATTAGTCCATCTTATTGCATGCATAAAATTCTAATGAAAGATGGATATAAGCCAACCATTGAAAGGCAACGGAGGCTCAATCCAAACATGCAAGAAGTGGTGAAGAAAGAGGTGGTCAAGTTATTAGACGCTGGAATCATTTACCCAATTTCAGACAGTTCTTGGGTAAGTCCTATCTAGTGTGTTCCAAAGAAAGGAGAAATGACTGTGGTGGAGAATGAAGAAGGTAAACAAATCTCTACAAGAGTAGTGACTGGATGGAGAGTGTGCATTGACTACAGGAAGCTAAATTCAGCCACTAGAAAGGATCACTTTCCACTACCTTTCATTGACCAGACATTGGAGAGGATAGCAGGACATGCTTTCTACTATTTTTTAGATGGTTATTCAGGTTACAATCAGATAGCAATTGCTCTAGAAGATCAAGAGAAAATAACATTCACATGTCCCTATGGCACATTTACTTATAGAAGAATGTCATTTGGACTGTGTAATGCTCCAGCAACCTTTCAAAGATGCATGATGGCCATATTCTCAGACTTAGTAGAAGAAATTATGGATGTGTTCATAGATGATTTTTCAGTTTATGGAAGCTCATTCGAAGGATGTTTGGAAAATTTGGAGCAAGTTCTGACAAGATGTGAGGAGACAAACTTAGTGCTAAATTGGGAGAAATGTCATTTCATGGTGGAGGAAGGAATTGTTCTTGGACATAAAATTTCAGCACAAGGTATTGAAGTGGATAAAGCAAAAGTAGAGACCATTGAAAAGCTTTAATACCCAACGAATGTCGAAGGAATTCAAAGTTTCCTAGGCCATGCAGGATTCTATCAATGGTTTATCCAGGATTTTTCTAAAATCTCTAAACCCCTTTGTAAGTTACTTGAGAAAGATTCTCCTTTTGACTTTACTAATGAGTGTAAATTGTCTTTTGATAGATTGAAGGAAGTATTGTTATCAGCTCCTATAGTTGTATCACCTGATTGGAATCTTCCATTCGAACTTATGTGTGATGCAAGTGATCATGCAATAGGAGCTGTACTTGGCCAAAGGAAGGAGAATAAACTTCATGTCATCTACTATGCAAGTCGAACTTTAAATGATGCATAACTCAATTATGCCACAAC
>CATIWO010326321.1:0-17699 GCA_949673435.1 Macaranga tanarius | reverse complement strand
ACCACACCGACTCCTAAAAGGACTAATAGGGTATCTCGTCCTTCAGAGAGATACGGTTTTCTTCATGATATGCAAGAGTTGCATGTTTATAAAGAAAGCATTCATGTTGATGATCCTACTACGTATGAAGAAGCTTTGTGTGATAAAGATTCTTCAAGATAGCTTGAGGCAATGAGAACTGAGATAGATTCCATGTATACAAACTAAGTCTGGATACTTATTGATCTACCTGAGGATATTATACCTATTAGGTGTAAATGGATCTTCAAGAGAAAGATTGGTGCAAATGGAAAGGTAGAGACCTTCAAAGCTAGCCTTGTAGCGAAAGGATTTCGCCAAAGGCAAGGGGTTGACTATGAGGACATACTTAAATCCATTCGGATTCTCCTCGCTATTACCACATACTATGATTATAAGGTTTGGTATATAGATGTCAAGACCGCCTTCCTTAACGGATATATTGAGGAAGATATTTTCATGGAGCAACCCAAGGGTTTTGAATCTGAGGAAAGCTCAAAAGTGTACAAGTTTCATAGATCTATCTATGGTCTAAAGTAAGCTTCAAGGAGTTGGAATCATCGTTTCGATAAGGCTATCTGTTCTTATGGTTTTATTAAGAATGAGGATGAGCCATGTGTTTATAAGAAGGTTAGTGGGAGCCAACTCACTTTCCTAGTCTTGTATGTTGATGACATACTTCTCATTGGGAATGATGTTAGTATGATGACTTCTATGAAAGTATGGCTTGCTAAGACCTTCTCAATGAAAGACTTAAGAGAGGCTACCTATATTCTCGGGATTCAAGTCTATAGAGATAGATCGAAGAGAATACTAGGCTTATCTCAAAGTCTTTACTTGGAAAAGGTGTTTAAGAGGTTCAACATGCTTAATTCTAAGAGGGGATTATTACCATTTAGGCATAGTATCCACCTTTCCAAGATGATGTCTCCCAAAACATCTGAGAAAATGGCAGAGATGGCCAACGTTTCTTATGTTTCGGCTATAGGAAGCCTAATGTATTCTATATTATGTACTAGGTCGGACATTACCTATGCTATTAATATGATTAGTAGGTTTCAATCCAACCTAGGCTTGGAGCACTGGGTGGCAGTTAAGGCTATCCTTAAGTACTTGAGAAGGATGAAGGATTTAGTCTTGACTTATGGACGAGGTGATTTACAGCTTATGGGTTTCACAAATTCTGACTTCTAGTAGGATGTGGATAATAGAAAGTCTATCTCTGGGTTTATCTTTATTTATAATGGAGGTACAGTGAGCTGAAAGAGTTCCAAGCAAAGTATCACTACTGATTGCACTATAGAGGCTAAGTACATAGCCGCATCAGATGTTGCTATGGAAGTTATTTAGATTTGGAAGTTCATTACTGAACTAGGTGTTGTTCCTTCCATTGAATCGGCAGTTCCTCTCTTATGCGACAACAATGGAGCCATTATTTTAGCAAAGGAGCCGAGGTCTCACCAAAAATCCAAACATCGAAAGGCGCTATCATGTTATCAAGAAACTTGTTAGAAAAGGCGATGTGCTCATGTAGAAGGTAGCTTCAGTCGACAATGTGGCTGATCCACTCACTAAGGCACTTACTCAACTGCAGTTAGATCTTTATCTTGAGAAGATGGGTTTTAGATACTATAGCGAATGACACTAGTGGAAGTGGGAGATTGTTAGTAAAGATGTGCCTAAGGGGCCATTCTTGTATATAAACACTGTATATTTATCTCTCTGATAATAAAATATTTATTTAAATTAAGTGTTAAGTTTATTTGAATATTTACCCTTAGTATTATGTTGAATGAGTTTATTATCAAAAGTTAATAATATGAGTGACAAACTCATTTGGTACATATGCTATAAATGTTCATAGTCGTTGGATTAATATAAGGGTAGTATTAATCTTTAGACTATTACCTCTATCTATTTTCCTTGATCGGTATGTGATATCGATAGTACGAGGTAGTGAGTCTCATGCTACTTGATATGAGATATCAGAATAAACACATGGATACTCATGTGACGGGTGGATTGAACATGTGACGTAAAATTTATAATTGAATGGATATTCACTTTAGTCAACAATCATAATCTTGGATATAATCGTGTATATGGTTCTTTGACCTGAGGCGACACGATCAGTCACATATGGTTAGTTAGAGTTTATTACCGCTTACATACTTGTACTAGCCATGCATAGGTATATGGTGTGTAGTGGCTCTAGTTGGTTATATGTAGGGATGAGTGATTGGCCAAGATGGAATTCATTACCTGGAGTGAACCGGGATAAGATCCTGTGCTATCTAAGTTATTCTTGATGAATAACTACCTGGCCAGGTCAAACTCGACTTACCTGAAAAGAGTTTCGGTGCTAGAAAAAGTTTCTAGTAGAAGTCCTGTTTTATCAAGAATTGAACTTAAGATGAGGTCATATGATTGAGGCAATTAGAGTTTGACTAAACTGTAACTCTAGCCGATGTCGAGATCTTGTAATGAAAGGACATTTAGTGAATGGTAATTGTATTCTATGGTTCTTATGGATCTACATTAAGCATTCATTTCTAATTGGGTAGTCGTGAGATCTATATTATGGGTCACTCACGACTTATGAGAACTAAATGTGATTAATTGGGATTTTCACATTGAGTATGGAAAGGTGTTTCCATGATATTAAGTGTTAATATTATTTTTCATTGCCATTTAGATTTGAACCTAGTAAGTTACACACACAAGGGTTGCACTTGTGAAGATTAATATTAATTTGATTGTTAATTAAAGAGTTATATTAATCATTTAAATTAATTGAATTAGATTTATGCGTATACGGGGATCTAGTATACCCTGAAATCTATATTCAAAGATTGGGACCTAATTATAATTAAATAAATATTAATTTGGACTTAATTTAATATATGATATTAAGTTCAATGACTAGATTAATATTTACCTCTAAATACATTCAAATATAGGCCATGAGATGGACCATATATATTGATAAAGATGGGCCATGAGATGGACCATATATATTAATAAAGATGGGCCATGAGACGGACCATGTATATTGATAAAGATGGACTTGAAATGGACTTACGATGGAGCTTTATTTAAGGAGTTTAAATAAGCCCATAAGTTGTCTAGTTTGGTATGGAGTGGGCATTCTCTAAGTGTAAAGAAGCCCATATACTAATAACCTTAGCCCATATCCATTAAGTGTTAATGATATCAAGGCTAAGGTCATCCATGTAACCAAACATAACCCACTCACTTGTAAAGCAAAGCCATGCATATAGATAGAGTATGAGATACTCAATCTATTAAATGCATGTAGCTTGAGTGTGAGACAGTCAAGCTATAGCAATGTATATAGCTTGAGTGTGAGACACTCAAGCTATGGAATTGCATGTGGCTTGAGTATGAGTTACTCAAGCTATTATCAAACTATTATCAAATTGGTTATAGTTGATTGTTAGTGGAGAGTGTAGAGATAACCAAGCCAACTAATGCTAATGCATATTTGAGAGCAAATTTGATATTCTAATAAAAGAGAGAAAAGGATTGAGAGTATCTTCTTCCTTCTTCTTCTTTTAAAGTATAGAGAATTCATATTTACACAAGAATTATGTACTTTCAAGTTAAAGCCATTATTGTACAAGAGTTGTACAAGTTCAAAGTCCATCATCTATTGGAGGTTGCATCCTTTTTCCATACATTCAAGCTTGGAGTGGCTCTAACAAGCTCTTGGGTCATCAATTAAGAGAGGCTTGTGGGTATAGCTTCACTATCCTTGAAGATCATCCATGTGCAACTTGTGTGTTTCATGCTAAAGGCTTCACATTTTGAGAGCTAGGAGCTTGTAGATCAACATCAACCAAAGCTTATCAAGTGTGCTACCAACTTGGAGTTTTGTAAGTGTTACCAAACCCTTAGTTGTTAGGTCTTGTATTGTGAATGCATGACTTGGTTATTTGTTAATGTATTATGTTGTCCTAGATTCATGTTTAGCTATATATTTGTCATATGATATGATCTATGGGCATGGATGTGGTTCATGTGTGATGCAAGTGCTGCATGCAATTAAAAATTTTAAATTCCACACTTTTAATTGTTATATGATCACACTTTCTTCACAACTTGCTTACAACAGAGAGAAATAAAATTATGGTTAGATTGATGGCACGATAGAGCATGACACTCAATAAATCTCCAATTCACAAAAGAAGAAGGGTTGCAAAAAGCTCTGTCAAGCCTGATGTCTACTCGGTTCAAATCCTTTCTATTATTAGTCCATGTAAAGAATGGACCCTTAGTATCCAAGCAAGTTAAATCACAAGCAGCCATAGCTAAAATAAACTCAGAACAAGAACTCCTAGAAGGAGGCAGACCTGATTTTTCATGAGCTCCAAAGCAGGCATTGAAATCACCCAGAACAAACCAATTAGAAGAGCCCAAAGAAGAAATAGTAGAAAGCTCAGTCCATAGGTTAAGTCTACTAGAAGAAAGAATATTAGCATAAATAGCAGAGACAGTAATATGGAGTGAAGAAAAAATAAACTAGACCGTGATTTATTGATCTGAACTTGAAAGTGAATAAACATTCCCAACACTAAATTTATTGGAAGCTAAAAACTAGATGGAAAGAACTAAAGTATCATTCCAAGCAACCAATGACATGTCCAACCTCCGCCAGATAAAAGAACTAATATCATTAAAAGGAACATTGGGCTCTGAAAGGCAAATGAAATCAGGATTATGAGACTTAAAAATATTCAAAAGAGTGCATTGGGTAGCCTCATTACCCAACCCTCTATAATTCTAATAGTATCATGGAATAGTGCATGATGAAGCTCGTGTTATAGGCCGAGCACCAGTCAAAGTGATATGAGAAGTTGCTTTCTTTGATTTTTTTATAAGAAACCTGCTGCCAAGTCTCAGATTCTTCCACCTAATTTGCCTTAGTAGTCTTGCCAACATTATCCTGGTCTAAACTTATATTTCATGCATCAGAAAAACCTAGCATACAACCTACAATAGGAGATGTAACTGATACCTCAACATTTGTATGAGGTGTGTCTGTGATCTTATCATGTTGTTCAGGTGAAAAAATAGGTTCATCGTGTTTTTCCATATGATCCTCCGAAGTTGGTTTTTTGGTAGATGGGGCCCTTGGATTATTAGAAGCTTTAGGGGGAATCAAAGGAGAAGGATGCTGCTTATGTCGCCATTCTTTCCTGACCAGTGAACGTCCCCTGGAAAATTCACGTGGAGGAGAGGCTACTTTACTTTTTTCAATTCCATCAGAATTTGCGAAGGAATTTACCCTACATTTAAAGCTGTTATGACCAAGAGTTTGACAAGTAGAGAAAAATAAAAGGACTTTTCGTATGTAACATCAATATCCAATAGCGATCCCTCACAATCCAAGGTGAGATGTTGTTTAAGAGCAGATGATAAATCGATATCTATGAGTATTATGGTAAAGTACCCAAAATCACCATCTAAAGTTGCTTTATCAAATTTTAATAGAATGCCTATGTTCTTCGCAATATCCATGAGAATCTGGGGATCCCATAACTCCCAAGGTAACCTGTAAAATTGAGTCCAAATCTGTGTTGTAGAAGTTTTTTCTTTGTAAGGGTTAAAACTAGGGCTCCAACGCTGAAGACATAAGATGCCAGGTTTCAAGAGAAGAGAACCACGTCCCCAAATCTGATCTTTTTCCTTTACTGAAGATAGAAGAACCTGAAAAAAACCTCGCCCAAGAGAAATTAACTGCCAATGCAATTGGAGACCCCAAAGAGCTGAGAGTTTGTCTTTCAAACTTAACAAAGTCCAAGGCTTATTGGCCTTGTTCAGGATAACTCTCGCAATCAAACTATGTTGACATAAGGCCAATCTTTTGCGATAAAAATTGGAGTTTATTTTAATAACATGGTATGAACTAGATTTAGGAGCATGAAATTCAACTGGTGCAGCCGGAATCAAATCAGATTGATTAAGGACATTCGCATATGATTTAATGACCGCAGATGGAGCAATAGAAGGAATGGATGGAAAAATGATGGGTGTATCAAAACGCTTAAAAAGGTCGGAATGTCCAAGATAGCTATTGACAGGCAGAGGCAAGGCGTTCCGATTGTCGTTAGAGGTACCTGGCGGCGGCGGATTCATCCTCCTAGAAAGTAGGAGGAGTCGACAAAGTTAAAATAATTCTATTTTTCATCGAAAATTATTCTTTCATCCATCTTGAATGAATGATCACATTGGCACCAAGCCAAGATCACTATTTTGCACATCATGCGCTTGTTCATGTCTCTTAAATGGACAAATCAATCACACCTGCTCTGCAGCTGACTAGATTATAGTCATATCGGCTGCTTCATAGAGTGAGTTTAAATTACTTAAAGAGATTTAATGTTCTAAAAATAGTCTTAGAAAAATTGATAAATCGTAAAATCACTAAGCTAATAAGGTGTATAAATGAATCGATGAGCTATTTAGAATCGGCTTAAAGATGCTGGAACTTGAGCTCTAAGTTTGGAGTTTCAAGTTACTTTGACTCGAGAAGAAAGACGAAAGGGACAAGTGGGATACATTTATAAGCGAAGAAAGGGGCAAATTTTATTGGCCGTGTTTTTTAGCTATGAGAATTCCAAGAGAATAAAAATGTGAGGAAAAATTTCGTTGGACTATAATTGTATAATTTAGGTCATGGGAAACATTTTATAGCAATTCAATCAGGAAAATCTAAAGTTTAGTTGGACTATAATTGTATAATCTTTTCTATCGTAACACTTCGATCTTTGAACAATGTAGGCATTCATGGTAATAGCATAAGGATTACAGCGTTCAGTTTCAAAACGACACAGGTGAGAGCATATTAAAATAAGGGTAAATTACAATTTACCCCCTCTATTTTACCATATTGCACTATTTCATTCCTAACATTTCAAAAATATATTTGTTCATCCTTTTATTTTGTAATATTATATTATTTACCCCTTCCGTCAGTTTTTCCGTTAAAATTACCATTAACTAATGTAAAATTACTAAAATAACCTTTAGTATTAAATTTAATTACTATGTACCCCTCTATTTAACTCTATTGTAATATTTGCCCCTCAACATTAAAAGTTATATTTTTCATCATAATACTAATTTTTCTCAATATTTATATTAAAGCTATTATTAATTAATTATAAAATTATGATTATACTATTTAATAAAATAAAAAATATCTAATTTTAACTTTAATTTACTCAAATTTTTTAGTAATTACTAATTAATTATTTTTAATCTTAAATATCTCCATTGAAATATTAACTTGAAATATTTATGTTGCATAAAAATTTGATAAAGTATAAATACTTTTTCTGCTTCAAATTTTATTTATTTTTATTTGAATTGTTAGTTTAATCTATTAGATTTATTGATTAAATTAATTAAAATTATTTTTATTTATGATTGAACTACCTTTTAAATTACATGTTATTTTGGCTATTTATACATATTTTACAATAATTTTAAAAATTTTAATAAAAATTTTGATAAAAAGAGTAAAAATATAATAGTGAAACAAATAAAAATATATATTTTAAATTTCAGGGGGTAAGTAGTATAATATGAAAAACTAGAGGGGGTAAACAATAATTATTTCTAATTAAACTACGTTCCATTGGAGGGTATAATTGTTATTTCATGTCAATTAAAGATAATTTTAACGAAAATATTGACAGAAAGGGGAAATAGTATAATATTGCAAATAGAAAGGATGAACAAATATATTTTTAAAATGTCAAGGATGAAGTAGTACAGTATAGTAAAATAGAGGGGGTCATTTGTAAATTACCCTTAAAATAAAGCTCATGGCAGGTTTTTCAAGAAATTTCCCTCCCCAAAGAAAAAATGTTGCTACCTTTACATGATTCTATACTCATTTTTCCTTGAGAACAGATGTATAAGCATGTAACCATAAACCACTAATTCAATTTGGTGGTAGGGGTAATGAAGAGGATTCACTTGGCAGAGGAGAAGGGAAAACTTCTGATATTGTATCCCAAGAAAAGTTATCATCGATTTTACGCCTTCTATCCAAGAAAGCTGGCTTGACAGGAGTTCCTACCACTTCAACTTTACACGTTAACATGGCAACAATTTCTGACATGGGTGGCCTCAGGTTAGCATGCGGTTGAAGGCACAAGAAAGCTACACGGATTGCTTGCAATACATCTCTCTCTATGAAACCATGTTCTCGCATTCTTGGATCAATTAAGTCTATTACACTAGACTTCTCGTATAATTTCCATGCCTGAAAGGAAGCTGTAAGAGTTAATTAAAATGAATTTAGTTGGTTTTGATTCATTTGAACATAAGCATTTTAGTGAACGTAAATAAACATACGTATTCAGGTAGGTACTGCATTTCTGAGGGGAGAGAGAGATCTGTGTTTTTCCTGCAGCTGATAATTTCGAGCACAAGTACTCCAAAACTGTAGATATCTGCCTTTTCAGATAATTCTCCTCTAATGGCATACTCTGGAGCTGTATAACCTCTTAAAGAGAGAAGAACAGAACATTATAAAGAGATGAACGATACCAAGTTTATAATAGCAGAATTGGAAGAACCGTGTAAAACTTAAAAGTGATAGCCAGGCACAAAGCTTCGAAAAAGCTTATCAAGGTCAGGTTCAAAGAGTTGAATGAATAGCATGAAATGCATAGCTTTATTTTATTTCATTATTTGAAGTAATTTATTCGATAAAAAAATAATTTTGATTCCTGATCTCTTTTTCTGTTCCTTCTCTTTTTGCTTGCTTTGAAATAGACATAAAAAGTAAAGAAAGAGCAAAAGAAAATCATCCAATCATGCTATAACAATGTCTTGCTTTTTAAGAGTTGAAAGAAATTGTTGTTAGAATGATTTCATGTGCCTTGTTTTAAAAGCAAACAACTTACAAAGTTCCTGCAAATGTAGTGCTGAGATAAGCTTGATCTTCTGGGAAAAACCTAGCCAGTCCAAAATCTCCGATCCTGGGTTGGAACTTATCATCAAGAAGAATATTACTTGCTTTGATATCTCTATGAACAATTCTTAGGTGTGAATCCTCATGTAGGTATTGCAATCCTCGAGCAATTCCTAAAATTATTTGGAACCTTGTTTTCCAATCCAAGAATTGATCAGTGGTTCCTGTACCAGATAAATGAAAAGCGCATGTTAAAGTTAGCAAAAGCTTCTAACATGTCATTATCATTTTAATTGAAATACTGGTTTCTTTCTGCCAATTATGCTCTTCCATTGATTTGGAAAACTTGGCCTGCTATTCCCAGCTAGACGTAGAGAATAAGCAAATCTAAACATAATTAGTCCTGTTTGTATTATTTATAATATTTGGTGACGTAGCGGAAGCCTGTCAAAGATAAATATTAACAATTGTTGATTCGCCCACGACTGCCAATCGAAAATCTTCTATAACTTGCAATTCTCAAATTCAGGGAATAGGCAACAAAATTCACATAATTTTGGAATAAACGCAAATTCAATTAATCAACAAAAACTAAATCTGAAAATAACATCAAAAATCCTTAAATAGAAAACCCTAAACCAAATCCTAATATAAAAAGAAAATTACGAAAAAGTCCAAAAAACACTAAAACACGTTTTTCGAGTCCTAAACGATGGAATTTGGCCGAAAAACATGTGACGTCATGAGAAAAGCTAGTGAGTTTTGATCTTTAGCCCGTTTCCAATGAAATTGGACTTTGAAAACGTCAAAATCCAAAACTCCAAAGTTGCCTGTATTTACGAAAATGCCATTATCGAAATTTTTCAAATTTCTGCATAAAGGCACAAGGAACCTCATCTACATCATTTGGCAACTCATCCCATGTCATTGCACCGCCATAGTGTGAGTTGCCACATCAAACAAAATTGCTAGTACAGGAGAGATAGAGAGCAGTGACAATTAAAACTTATAGCCAAAGCTCATTTATTGCCTATATTGCAGTGGCGGCAAATCTTTTAGGGCCAAAGCCCCTAGAGAGCTGTTAAGAATTTCTAATTGCATTAAAATGTAAGCTCATTTTCGAGATGTAATGTTAATTACAAGTCATTAATGCAGTGGAACAGACAATACTAATTATTTCATTGATGCCAATTTCTTCCACATCAGCTGAATCTTTTGGCAAAGAATTGTCACTGCTACAACAGCTCTATTATGTTGTAACATAAATTTTGGAGGTCAGGGCAAGGCTTAGACCACTGTAATTGTTCATTTGTGGTCGGGAAGTCAGTCAGGGAGTTGTGGGAATAGATTCTCTGTAAACATTTAGGTGTAAGGACATGCATATATGCTGGATGATCTTCCCCATCCATTACAAAGTGGGGAGTTTGTTGCAATGGTGCGTCCTTTATCTCAAAACTAGACAGTTTTATATCCTGACATAAATCTGATAAAATGAAGGTGAGAACTTAGTTGTACTATCAAAGTGGGAACCCCAATTAGCATTCACTGTGAGCACGCTGGGTTAAAGTAAATGGACAGGTTTACCTTATCAAAGTGGGAACCCCAGTTAGCATCACTGGGCTTGCCTTACATAGAGACTAGTGGTTGATCCTAATTTCTATCTGTTTCAACCGGATTTTTCTCCTCATCCATTTGAATAGACCAGAAAATTATTTTCAAGCAATAACAGGTTTTCTCATTGTGTAAACAGAATGTTTCTGATTTTTATTGTATGATGGTAGCAACTGATATTGAGAAGAGATATAGATACCATATACTATGCGGTCTAGGCTCCCATTCTTCATGTATTCATACACAAGTAGTCGTTGAGGACCATCAGAGCAGCACCCAAGAAGCCGAACCAAGTTCTTGTGTTGAATGCTTGTAATCATCTTCACCTCTGAAAGAAATTCTGATTCTCCTTGCTGAGACTTTTCAAGAGACAACTTTTTAATAGCAACCAGTCTGCCATCAGCTAACTTTCCCTGTGAAATTGCAGCAATAATTGTAAAATCTTAAGAAAAGAATAAAAAACTTGAAGTCTTGCTTATGAATTTTAAAGAACATGCTTTCAACAGCTCTTAAAGTGAATGCTGGTAAAAACTTCCAGAGGTACAGAACTACCTATTAGTTGCCTAAGTACAGTTTCCAATACAAGAAGTCTCTGCTGTTAAATGAATTGTTTACTTCTGATCTGAGGAATATGCATAAATCAAATGATCGATGTTATAAGCTCATGAAATATCCTTATATCTATGGCCAGAATAATTCTTTTTATTGTTTTTATTCCAATCCTTTCATTGGCCATGCAAAGAGGAGATTTATAACGGTTTATAAATGAAAATTCAGGATGAATATCTTAAATCTCAGCAAAACAAAATATTCTTAGATTGAGCATGAATACCCGATAGACAGGTCCAAATCCACCTCTTCCAAGAAGATTATTAGGATGAAAATTTTTAGTTGCTTTCTTCAATGTCTGGAAATCATAATAGCTTATGGTTCGGAGGTTCCCACTCCAGAAATCAGCAGGAGCTGCATTAAAAGCATAAAAGATTAGAAAGTTTTGGATGCCTTAATTAATAGAAGTTCTTGTAATTTCAGTACCTTTATGTCCTTTGTTTCTTCTTAAAGACTTCATCACTTCTGCTGGTTTAACAAATTTCCATAACACAACTATAAGAATGAGTAATATTATTAGAAGTACCAGGCCTCCAAGGAAAAAGAATAGAGCTGAATTATGCGGTGAAGATGGTGAACTATGCATCTGAATGTTAGGAGGAGGTGGAGAATTCACTGCATCCATTTGATTGCTTACAGTTAATCAAGTGGGGCAAAAATATAAATCATGAAATAAACTCAGCCATGCTAAGAAAGGCACTAGAACCACCCATTATTTTGATATGATTTTTCATTCTGTAAAAGCTTTAATTCAACGGATTGAATACATAACTGAAAATAATATTCAGTAAACCTACCTTCCAGAGAAACGCGAGCCATCCTTGAGGAATTCTGATGAAAAATTTAAGTGAAAACTAAACCTTTGTTCAAAAATTCCATGTTCCTGTTGTTTTTCTGTTTTGGTTTCCAATGTGCGACAGAGTGACATAGTAAAAATCGAAAGGGAACATTGGCAAATGCGACTGAGAGACAAACGACAAAACGAAAATCCAAATTGTCCTCATTAGTACAAAAGTCACGGAGCTATAAATGCTTTATTCTAAACTGAGAGTGCCAAGTAAGAAGTGTAGTGTATGGAAGAAAACGCGTACTTAAGTATACAATACAAACATTCACTCCAATGAACTCTTCTGCCTGTAAAGCGCCAGCCCATTTCTCATTCTTTGCCGCCTTAGCCGACCATTCTTCTTCTTCTTTTTTTTGTTTTAAAAAAAAAATTAATTGCTAACGCTTAAAGAGGAAGGAAGACCCAGTTTCAGATTTTGAGCGTTTTGGTGATCGAGCTCGCCATTTCTCAGAAGAGAATACAGAGTACACAACTCTCAAAACCCAACTTTTTTCGGTTTAGGCAACCGTGGTGAGCATTAGGCCATCTCCCGCCATAACTTTAAAATGCAACAACTTACCGTCCAAATTTTTCTCCAATCAATTACTTCATTTTTTAACTTCAAAAAAAATTTCCATAAATTACATTTTATATATCATTTTATATTATTCATATATTTAACAAAATATAGATAAAATATTCCGATACACTAATTTTTAAAAAAATTTAAAGAATATAGTGGCTTTTTTTTTTTCAACTTTGATGGATGCAAATATCATCTATACGGTTTTTTTTTTATTCATTTTTATAATTTTTTGCATTGATATATTCTCTACTTTTTCTTCATTTTTATAGTTCTCTCCAATTTTAAAATTCGCTTTTGTTTATTGATTTTTTTTTTTATTGATTTGAAAATGGTACTAAGATAAAAAAGGCAATATGAGTGAAGTTGAGAAAAAAGGAGATACATCTAAAAAGAGTTCTCTTTGTTCTGATTTTTTTTTTTTTGTAAAAATGATATTTTCTCATTCTTGTTTATTGAATAAATTTTTATTTTTATTTTTGTGTATTTGTTGTCAGGTTGTTTTAAGGTTATTTTGGGGTTGTGTTTGAGGTTGTTGTTGGGTTATTGTTAGGTTATTGTTGTTTTGTTTAGATTGCTATTTGATTGTTCTGAGGTTGTTTTAGGGTTATTTTTTTTGTTGTTAATTTTTTTTTTTTTTTTTTTATGTCAAGATTTATTCCTTCTCACAAGAATCATAGACAGATTTCATAATTATTTTATTCGAAGTAAAATGTATTTTTTTTATTAACTTGATAATAAAATCTGCCATCGACATTTCATCACTAGATTTTATCAATTCTACGTGTCTGTTTCTGTCACCGACCACAACAAAAGCCATGAATCATGTCCTTTGATCAACAGGAGTATGCTTCTAAATAAAAGTGATTTTCGTCCTTCAGCAATGGGCTAACAAGAGTGTTAATGATCTGGTGCTGCTTGATTGGCAGCGAAATATAAATTATGATATAAGTTGAAATTGATATATTAATTTATTAGTTAGTGTAGGCGGCGGGGTTTAGCGTGCGCCCAAGTATTCGGCAACTACGGCACTGTGTGGGCTCAGGGTCCACTAGGAGTACAACTTGGGCCTTTTTACAAGCTTTGGTTGGAGATGGGAGTCGCCATCTGAACAAAATCCGGGACACTTTTACAACAACTGGATTCCACGGAGGAAGCCCAACAGCCGTCCTCAAAGATTGGGTCTGGAAATTGAGTATGGGCTTTTGAATGGTCCACCCGATCTTGTGATCGGCCTCCGTTTGTGTTTTATATTTTATTATTTTCAATTATTTAATTATTTCTTATATTACATGTAAATGGCTATTTTAATCCAAATAATTTTCAAATTTTATAATTTATTCTAAGTTTGTTTATTAAGTCCAATTTCATACAATTTGGTCCTTGATCCATATATTTATACACCATAAACACAATTCACAACAATAATAAAAACAACAAAAATTAAAATCACATACAAAGAAAAGGAGGGAGGAGAAAAGATTACAACCATTTTTCATGCGAATTAAATAAAAACTAATAAATAAATCCTAATAATAATTTCCAAAATAATGGAAATAGTTCATTATTAAATTGTTCTACCATCACAAGGAAAAGAATTAGGTCTCCAGAAAAAAAATCCTACAAAAAAAATCAAGAAATTAGTAAATAAATAAAAAGAAAATAAAAATTCCACAACTGGGCACATAAGCGGCGCCTCATCAGGGAAGGTGTCGCCCCTGATAGCAATGGTAAAAGAATTTAAATCTGCGCCAACCTATAGAGGCGTGTGCCTCTATGAGCTAGAAGCGTGCGCCTCTTTAGGACAAAGGCGGCACCTCTACGAAGAGGCTGCACTTTTGTCCTTTTATAGTGACCAATTTTCAAATTTAAACAATCCAAACAATCCAATTATCCGATTAATATAGCAGTAAAAGGTCACAAACAATTCAAATCACTATAGAAATTAAAACCACATACTGCAATAACAAGAATCAAGAGCAATGGGAGAAAAATTAAAAATGAAATCAAATTAAGAAAAGAAAAGAATTTTTACTGTAAAGATTGAATTGAATATAGTTTAGCCCTCATATTGATTCTGAAACACTCTTTAGCTTCCGGAATGCTTGAAATTGGACACTCTTTGTCTGATTTTGGTTTTGGTTTTTCAGATTTTTCTTGTCTTTGATTTTTCTTTTTTTTTCTTGCTAAAAATCTCTCCCAGCCAAAAAGATGCCTTCTTCAGAAGTTCCCACCCTTATTTATAAAGGAATCAACCTCTTTTAATGCCCATTTACACCCCACGTTTGCATTTATTCATCTTTTGCAGAACGTGGATCCACGTTCTGCCATTATTTTTTATAACTGACAGTCATAGAGGCACCGGCGTGCGCCTCTATATGAAAGAGGTGGTGCCTCTTTATAAAAAAATGGGCTTTTGGGTGATTTTGGGCCATGTGGGCCAGCTTCTTGGGTTTGGTTTGCTAAGTTATATGTTTGGGCTTGGTCTTTTCTAGTGGATTTGGGTTACAATTTTGGGTTCCTCACAAATGGACCAAAATCCAATTCCTTGGTAAATTGGGCTTATCTATCATTTTTCATCATTGGACTTTTTTTTTATGGGCCGGCTAAACTATGTGCCCACAGTTAGTCAGGTTGTTATTAGGTTATTAGTTATATTTTTTCTATATATTCAATATTCATTTATTGTTTTTGATATTCTATTTTCATAATATTGTATGTATTTTAAATGTTTTGTGGTTGTTTTTTAGAGGTTATTTTATGTTTTGTTTACGATTTGTAAAACAGAGGTAAATAAAACTATTCAAAATTTGGTTATTGTTCAATTGTTGTTTTATAGTTTTTTTCTGGTTGTTGTCCGCATTGTCTACTCATTTTAAGTTTTTTTTATTACCTCTAAATTTACTTATTTGATTTTTTTTAAATAGTACAAATTTATAAGTAAATTAACTTATAACGCACATAAAGAAAAAATGTAAAAGGAGCAAAAACACAGCAAACAACTTGACAACAACCAAAGAATATCAAAAAAAATAATCAGAATACAATAACAATAACCACATAACAATAGCAACCTGACAACAACGAAACAAAAACTAGAAAAATATCATAAAACAACAACAATAACTCAACGTCAACCAAACAACAACCAATAACAACCAGAAAAAAACAAAAAAATATTTTTAGTTGTTGGTAATTGTTTCTATAGTTGTTCTGATCAAAATATTTTTATATTTACAGTTGTTTTATGGTGGTTATTATAAAGTTGTTATCAGGTTGTTGTTTGTACATGAGAGAAGTACCATATTTTTGAAAGAATTTTGGTCAACATCATGTTTTTT
This sequence comes from Macaranga tanarius, assembly GCA_949673435.1. Taxonomy (NCBI): domain Eukaryota; kingdom Viridiplantae; phylum Streptophyta; class Magnoliopsida; order Malpighiales; family Euphorbiaceae; genus Macaranga; species Macaranga tanarius. The sequence continues at coordinate 1,761 of CATIWO010326321.1, read as the reverse complement.
TTATAAAAATCAACCATATTTAAAAAAAAAAAAAAACTCATGTTTTGGTTGTATTTGTAAACTTCCCCAAAATATAACCCTTTTACATGGCCTATTTATTCCATATAGGCCCATTTATTTATATCGGTTAATCCATATTATTATGATGAATAATATCATGTTAGCTCATATGTTATTAGGGCCCAGTTTAGTTATTTTGTTGGCTTTAGATATTGATTAATAGTTTGAATTTGATTAGGATAGTCTTATTTACTTGCTTTAGGACTTCTTTATGATTATGTATATATAGTTAGTTTTCAAAGAAATAAGCAACATCAACATTCATTATACACAAAATAACTTTATTCTTTGTAACTTATATTATTTTGATCTTAATTTGATCTCACTAGGAAAGTAAAACTCTTGTTAAATTCATTTTTAACAAATTAAAAGAGTTAAAACCTATTTTTAATCCTATTACCATATTGAAATAGTAATAAATATTTTTGTCTTTGATTTTTGGATTTTGCGATCTTGTATTTGCCTCACAAAATCCATTTGAAATATTAAAAAGATTTTTTTTAAAGAAAACTCTTGTTAGATTCATTTTTAACAAATTAAAAGAGTTAAAACCTATTTTTAATCCTATTACCATCTTGAAATAGTAATAAATATTTTGTCTATGATTTTTGGATTTTACGATCTTGTATTTGCCTCACAAAATTCATTTGAAATATTAAAAAGATATATTTTTTAAGCTTGTTAGGCAAATATTTTTTTTACCATGCCTAATGGGACCATTTGTATGTTAATGCAAATAAAAAAGCAAAAGTGTGATAATATGGCTAGCAAAAATTCTATAAAAATAATGAAGAAAGCTCTACAAGGGCCTTGGAATATGGCTAAAATCCATCAATTCATTTAATTCGAAGGCTAAGGATGGGTTTGCGGTTGATGATGACTATTACAGAGATATGCCACCCTATAGATAGGCAACCTTGAGTCATGGTAATGTAGAACTCTAGAGTGATGAAATACCAAGACAGAATTATTCCATATTTAATTATATAATTGGTCAAATGTCAAATGTGCTTATACCGATTGTGTAAAGAAATGAAGCAGTGTAAAAGGAATCCAAAAAACACTTAGAAGAGATTAATGTCAATATAAACTACTCTTAGATAGCCAACCAAAGATAGAGCTTAGGTGGAATTTTGAGAGTCAAAATAGTAGTTCCCCTAACTTGTAATATGGCAATATCCACAATTTGAAGAGGTAAGAGAAAATGAGTTAGCAAATGCTAGAGCCCGACCTATAACCCAACATTCTCCTAGATCAGGTACTATTTTCACTTATGATTAATATAAGAGGGTGACTAAACTAGGATCGAGCAATGAATATGATTTTGGGGTTAACTTATGGAACCATCCTGCGCCTTTATCCCTATAGATATAAATATTAACCTCTAGAATCGCCCAATGCTTATTGAAAGATACATTAAAAAATTGGAGATAAATTTGAAGGAAAGTGTGTGTAGAGGAACAATGAAAATGCAGAATTTAAAAATTTTCATTGCATGCAACATTTGCATCAAACACAAAATACTTTCATGCCCATAGATCATATCACATGCACTTTTACATAGCTAAACATGCATAATGAACAATATACTATCAACATGTTAACCAAGTCATGCTTTCAAAAATAAGACCTAGCAACTAAGAGATATTGTAACACTTACATAACTCCTTAGTTGGTAGCACGCTCGTTAAGCTTTGGTTG
>CATIWO010326320.1:0-11002 GCA_949673435.1 Macaranga tanarius | reverse complement strand
GATTCTTTTAGTTGCTATTTCTTTTTAAAAAAATGTTGACGATCTGTTGCTATTTGGACATGGGAGTTTAGGATAGCTGATGATGTGTTTTAATCTAATTGTTAGATGCTTCTGCATGGTTGTTTATGTTAGATTTAAGATGGATCTAGACTTTAGATTTGGGCATGGTTGTTTATGTTATGACTGGATCTGGATCTGTCTTGAGCTACATCAGACTTCCTTGCCGTCAACAGCGGCGAGTGAGAGGGAGGTGAGTGTGGCTACGAGTGAGCGACGGTGGTGGTTGCTTCTTCATTTGGCTCTCATTCTTGGATGGTGGTAGCAGAAGAAGAAGGATCTGATAATAGGAATGGTTGTAATAGCAGCAATGAGGGTAAAGGGCCGGTGTGGAACAAGCTGTTTAATGCAAGTGAGAGGCCGGTGGTGGCACTGCCAGTGGTGGTGTTGTTGTTGTTCATCTTCACAATGGATAATGAATTTTTTATCAATAGTCCACTATTGTTGAAATTTTGTTGTTACTCTTTCATGGGTCTTTGTGTTTCAAAGAATCGGGGAAGAAGAAGAAGAGAGTGGGGTGTTTAGTTAGGGTGTTCGCCAGAAAATTTTGAATTTTTTTAATTGGGGGTGCTTGGCTGCCTAGAAAATCTGTAATAATAATAATAATAATAATAATAATAATAATAATAAACTTTAATTTTTAAAATTAAAAAAATTAAAAAAAGTGGGACACAGTGGCACTTATGTGGTGGCACATGTCCTGCTAGGTGGAAATTTTTTAAAAGAATTGCCATGTAGGATGCCACATAAGTTCCATGTCATCATCATTGGATAGAAAATGATTTTAGGTACTTTTGTGAAATCAAAATTAAAAGTTAGAGATTATTAAGTGACCAAATAAATGTTGGGTATTATAATGGGATCTCGGGAAATACTTGGGTACCATCGGTGCAAATAACCCCATTTTACCCTTTCTCCCTCTCTTTCTCCCCCTTCCCCACTTTTTTCCCAAACAAAGGGTTCAAGAAAGTCATAAACTTGTACCCTAATGGAGTTAATTATTTATGTCTTACAGGTCCACCCCATTCAACCTCAAGTTGTTAACTCTCTTTTAATTTTAGAAACTGAAGCCAAGACTACAAATTTGTCTACAGCACTCACCCAATGCTAAATTTCCATGGTGTTTCATTATGCTAGGTTCATTTCCTTTTTTACCCGCTCCTCTAAAGTTCTAAAATACTCCAAAAGTTTTTACAGCATTCATAACCATTTTAAAAAGTAGGGATGATCTGTGGCAAAGAAAGAAGTACAGATGGACAGGAATGCTAAAAAGTCTAAAGACAGTCGAAATATACCTGATTCAGAACATGATAGACACTGAAGCGGTTGGGAAAGCTGTTAGCCAATCTATCTAGCTCTTCCTGCAAACATAACATCAAAATCAAATTATACAGTAATTTGACCTAATTATAAGCCCTAGAATGTGCATTCCACTTGTTTCCCATTTCTGCTGATATTAAAGTCACTCTCTTGTAGATGTAGGTTCGGAGAACTCCTATTGCAATTAAGTTAGTGAAAAAAAACTTGTTTTAAGAATTACAGAAAACCCTTCAGAAAATTACAATTAGTCATGGAAGTTACAATAACAATTTAATTGAAGAAAGATAATTGACCTGATTCAGATCCTCCTTTCCTACACAAGATACAAGTTTAAGGAAAGTTCATCACGCCCAGCTATGCTTGTATTAATATCCGATCTTTTTCCATCTAATCCTCCCTTAAATGTTCGCACACTTCTATATGCCCTTTACGCTACCTAAAATCCATCAAAACTTACTGCCAGCGCTCATAGCATCACATTTCCTAATGAATGTAATGTTCCTTCTGTTTTTTCAACTTGCTTTCTCGCTCATGCAGCTGAACCATGTTAATTGGCCATTTTTCACATTTTTAACAAATGCATAACAATCTTTTTGAAGAATTTAATGCACTCTTTCTGTCCTCTCATTTTTACAAATTTGTTATCATTTTGCTTCTCAATGTGCGACGTAACAGTACATCTAGTTTTCCAATATGCTTTAACATGTTAAATATAAAAGTACTGCTGCATGTGGAAAACTGCAAATTTCACTTCTTAAAAGCTATATATTTATCTTCTCAAAATAATAAAGACACCAAGAAGTGCTTTTACCTCTTGGATGTGGCACTCCTGAATAATGAGCAAAAGAGAGATTTACCTTCAAAAGTATGTCCTCATATGTGACGTTGGCATAAATAAGACTAATGTTGGTCTCATCACTGGGATTTTCTAGTATGGCCCTAGTAACCTAAGGAACCAATAAGAGAGAAATAAAAGCAATTATTAGCAATCACTATTGTCTTTTGTGATTAGAAAATAGAAAGCCCATTTCAAAAGTACATACTTGGAACATTGGTGTTATTCCAGTACCTCCAGCAAGCATCCCAAAAGCTCTAACTTGGTTAGGTTGATACTTGAAACGCCCCTAGAAGCATCACGTAAATACATCAATCTTTGCATTGAATTTTCCAAATGGATTGACCAAATATGGATATCATAATTTTTCAAAATAGAGAATGGAAATTAGGAGTTTTGAAAACATTTCAACTCATTACAAGTTCAATTAAAGTGAATCAATACTAAACAATCAAGAACCTTCTTTGATAAATTAAATTTCAAATTCTGATAACTATAATACTTATTTCATATAGGTTCACAAGACCCTAAATTGTAAGTACCAGTATTATAGTGCCTTTCAGAAAATTTACAGCAGTTAGAAGCTTAAGGGCATCTTTGTTAATGAGTTTTACATGTCCATGAACCAAGGCTACAATTTTAGCATTGATGAAACTACAGTTTTGATGCTGCTCTCTATGGGCCTCTCAACATTGGAAAAGTAGTTAAATAAAATCTATCTTAAATCTTATGGTTGCCTTTTGTAACTTCCTGGTTAATTCACATGATCTTTCAGTATAAGCATATTCTAATTACTGCTTAGAGCTTTGTATACACATAAGAAAATGAAATCTGCAAGCATATGAAAGGTCAGTACTAGGAACCACAATTTTGATGGCATAAAGAAATTACTCAAGCAACTTGAAAAATGAACATTCCTGAAATAGAAATTAGAAACTGAAATAGAATGAATTGAAAATCAGTTGAGATGCATAAATCAAGAAAGGAAATAGCTGTTACCTTTGGCCCCTTCACAGCCAAGTAATCACCTTCCTGCATCTGCCGGAAGTGGTGGGACATCCTTCCTTGCGGATACATCTATTTATATAAAATAATAGAATGAGGAAACCAAAAATACAAATTTGATAACCAGCTGAAATACAAAGCAACAAACTGAAGCATTGAACAACCTTTATAACTAGTTCAAAGTAACCAAGGTCAGAGTCCAAAGTTGTGGGTGTATACGGCCTGACGACATCTTCCCCAAGGCTGTCTTTTCCTCTGATAACACAACAAAAATTTGCCAATTGCATTATTAGCACAAAATAGCAGAACCCAGAAAACATTCATTAAATTATATACAAAAACACATGGAACTACAAAACTAAACCTGCAACTCATATGCTGCCCAATAGGCAGTCCCAGCACCGAAGTTGGCGTGGGAAGAGCAAATTTAAAACTGGCAACATTATGGCTGAGTTGGGTGCGCGTAACAAGTTTAAATTCCTTGAAATTTTCAGGGTCCAAGCAACCTATCAATGCATGTAGACATCACAACAGAGAAATGGTTCACAAGTTTTGATGAATTTGATAAAATTTGGGTAAAGTTAATAATAATAATAAAAAGGAGAAGAATACCTTTACGTTTCTTGGAGGTGATATAGAAATAGTAAGCCGTACCGGCGCCAATGGCTAAGAGAGCGACGGCGACGCTTATCATCTGCGCCTTGTGAGACTGTAAATTGTCCATTTTTTTAATAAAATTTTTCTAAGTGGAAATGAAAGGAGAAGATCTGAGCATAAAATAAATTGATTGTGTAGCAGTGATGTGAGGATGGTTCTTCTTTTTCTGTTTTGAATATGAAGTGAGATTGGGGTGCGTTTGGTGGAGAGTTGAACAGAAGAAGTTGCTATTGCTCAAACGGTTTTATATGAGTTCACAACAACTTCACAAACTCTGATGCACTCGATAACACCCCTCGCTTTCTCTTTCTCTTTCTCTTTCTGAATTTGCTACTGAACTTGGACGCTATATTTCATTGGCCCATAAATTAATTTATTTCTTGAGACCCACCCTCAGCCCCATGGTCCGTTCGGATTAGATACGTATTTTCTTCTTTTCCGTTAATAGACTAATATATTAATGGCTTTTGTTACGGTGCAAATGTTTGCACCGGTATTACAACCGCTAGATTAATTTTTATTTAATTACAACTATTGATTATCTTGGTGTATCAATACCTGTAAAATATATCAATGGTTACAATTAATTGATAATTAATCTAATGGTTAATAGTTTTATTTATACTGGTGCAAATATTTGCACAGTAGAATGACTCCAATTATAATAATCAGTATATTAATATAGAGTCATTCTACTGTGCAAATATTTGTACCGGTATAAATAAAACTATTAACCATTAGATTAATTGTCATTTAATTGTAACCATTGATATATTTTACAGGTATTGATAATCTAATTATGAAGATGGTTAATAGAATTTATAGATGATGGTAAGTTCTATTGAAATTGTGTGCTTAGTTGGTGTGAAATTTAAAATTAATGGGGTTATATTTTGATTTATGCCATTCTTCGATATAGGGATGATATCTATATAGTAGAAATTAAGATGTTGATGGAAATAATTTAGTTGGAATATTCTTTATAAGAACAAAAAATTATGAATCGAAATGAGGATTGAGGATTTAAGACTTGAATATGGTCAAAACGTATTATAGACTTTAACAAGCCTACTAAAATGTTATGTTAATTAATGAGTAATTTATAAATTTCATGGTGGAATAAGCTGATTTATGATAAGGATTGAGGTTGAGGTAACCTATTTAAATCATATATTTGTGAGAACCAATATGAATGTCTTATGGATATTCAATTTGTTGAAAAAGGAATGGAAATGAGGACGAAGAATGAATAAGGAAGAGTAAGGCAATAAAGATTCTAAATTATTATTTAACCTAAATTAAGTAATGGTATGAAGTTGACAGTGTTAAATGGACTTTAACAAGGATAGTGAGCTAGTGGAAGAATTATTAAATTATGATAAGGATATAAGTATGAGGAATAAGTACGGTAAAAAGGTAGTTGTATAAGTAAATATACGAAATAAGGAACTAAGGTTTGGAATTTATATCTTTATTTAGAGTTGTTCTAACTTAGGGATACTAAAGGTATAGTTGGAAAAAAAATGTTATGCTTAATTGTATATTAGATTAGCGCATTAGAGTTACGCAGTGGAAGCAAATTTAGCAGACTTCCGTTTAAGGTTAAATCGATAATTAGTTGATTAGATATGCAAAAGAATGATATGAAAGTTTTTACTACTACTAATTATGGTAGCAAGTGATGATGATGAGCATAGGATAGATATATATATATTTTAAATGTTAATGTGAGCAAGGTTTAGTGAATATTAGCAAATGAAGTTGTATTTTGATGGTGAAGATCATTGAATTATTTGATTTTATATTTCAGGATATGGCACGTCTTAGAAGAGGAAGGCTAGCTAATCAAGATAAAGGTAGAGGCCGAGGTTGAGGTCGAGGTGCTTGAGGAAGAAGAATTAGTATATTTGATTGGACAGAGAACTTGAATAGGAGTTGGATGCAATCATAAGGACCTCGAGAAGGTAGTGAGTGAGGAAGTTTGAGATCTAGGGTCTCTGTGCTAAACCCTAGAAATATACCTAGGAGAGCACGAAATGGAAATCCTCTGCCAGTGAAAGATAGTGTTACCAATCCTTCAACACTGCTAGTGGTGCAAATAAATGCTACGAAGCTAGCATGCACTACGACTATAGTGTTAATGAGAATAAAAGGTATAGGAAGCCATGAGATATTATCGATCATGCTAAGAAGTGTGGGGCATATGATTTTTATAATGTTATCGATCTAAGTCAAGCTGACAAATGGATAAAGACTGCAGAGAAAGCCTTTTATACATTACAACTAAGTGATGAGGAGAAGATGAATAATGTATATGGCTTGATGTTTGATAAGGCAGATGACTAGTTGACTAGAGTTAAGAACTTGTTTAGTGAAGATCTGATTTGGCAAGTTTTTAGAGAAGAGTTTATTACGGAATATATGATGGAAAATTATAAGAAGGAGAAATTGAAATCATTCATTAGACTGGTGCAAAGATCGATGATTGTTAGAGAATATGTTGATAAATTTGAAGATCTATACAAGTATGCAAAGGATATTTATCCTATAGAGGAGATGAAAAGTGAAACATTTAAGGAAGGATTACATATTATTTTAAGGTGTAAATTGAATTTGTATACTAGTACATTTAAAGGTTGGGTGGAAAAAGCTATGGAGCAAGAAAAATTAGAGCAAGAGTTAGAGCGAACCATGAAAGCTAGAGCTAGTCGAATCTGAATCTTATGAACAACCTGGAAAAGGAATAGAAAGTGAAAGGCTGAGATACTACCTATATTCTAAGGGCAAGGATAAGGATAGAGAAACTAGTCAACCTTAAGGTGGTCCAATACTAGAAAAAAAGTCGATGGTACCGCCTAAGCAGCAGTCATTTGCACACCCTATGCAGTTAAGAAATACTGTAATATTTGGGTGCAATAGGTGTAAAATATACCATGAAAGTGTTTGGCCTAGGAAGAATGTTAGATGCTTTTGGTGTAATCGATTAGGGTACTAAGCCCGAGATTGTACTCGAGCGATGCAAGAGGAAAGATCTGAACAAGGATCATATAAGCCCTGAAATGTAACAACTATTGGTGGTCAAGGTGAAGCTATTGGAATGTTTAGGACTTTGTAAAATAGGCCAAGAAAGTTTGATAATTTTGGTGAAAATGAGCAGCAAGGAGTAACTACTCCTGATGCAAAATAAGATATAGTTAACCTGTAAGGTAAACTCATTAGCAGATAAGATAATCATAGTGTTATAAGTTATTTATGTTAACTGTATTTATGATTAATTTTAACAATTTCTATAAGAAATAGTATTAAGTGAGACATGAAGCCAGAAGATACATGTAATAGGGATGAAAGAAGAAATGGAATAATAAGATATTTTGGTTATTTATTTACATAAGCATTGAATATTGAAGTTACTAAAATTGTGATATTAATGTTATGAATTAAGAAATTCATTATCTTGAGATATAATCGTTAATTTAGCAATAAATTCTTTGAGAAAGAAATATATATATTGCTAATACCATAAATAAATAAGGAAATTATTAAATTGAGTAGTGATGTAATGAATTATAAAGAGGGGAGTTGTGGTTATAATGATTAGAGGAGAGAAGGATAAAAATTAATTTAAAGAAATTCTTAGTAATAGCATGGCAAGCGTTCATCGAATTTTGAGGATGAAATTCTTATTAGAGGGGAAGAATTATAATATATGTGACCTCAAAATGACTAGTCTATGTGATAAAATAATAATATTTATTAATTTATTTTAGTGGGAAATAACTCAATTAAAGAATTAAATTGAAAAAAAAAGCAAGATTGAATTAAATTAAAGAAAGTTTAGGAAGGATTAAAAATGATAAAGTGAGAAGTTTGAGGACTAAAAAGGAGTTTTTTGAAACTTGAAAGAAAGGAGTCGCTACAGTAAAAAGAAAAATGAAAGAAAGAAATAAGAAAAACGTTGGAGAAGGAAGAAGAGGAAGAAAAATGAGAAAAAAAAAAGAAAAGGAAGGAGAAGAATAAGGAGCTGAGATTGGCTTTGGAATTGGGTTTGAAATTCTCCAAATTTATTAGTAAAACTTCTACCAACGTCTTCTTTTTATGAATAAAATTCTTTTCTTGAAATATTATTTTTGGTTGAAGTTAAATTTTTGAATTTGAATCCTAAAGGTAGAATGTTAAAGTATGAAAAATGCATTCAATTGAAGCTATAAAAGTATAAAAAAAAGTAAAACATGTATTGGAATGAAATGTTTTGGTTGGTAATATGTTGAAATTTGGTCATTTTAGGTGTAAAATGCCTCTGCAGGTCGAACAGGCGACGCCTTAGTACATTAAAGGGGTGCCTCAGTACTGAGAAGGCGCTTCAATACTAAAGAGCCATGTAGGTAGCACTAAGGAGGCACCTTTGTGGCCAATACATGCGATAAATTGGACTTAAACATAAACTTTTACAACCTAATCTCAACCAGAAGCATGTAAAAACCCATATAAACACTTAAGTCACTTAAATTGAACTAAAATAGGTTAAATAGAACCTGTTTTACTAAAGATACATGAGATTTAGTTACAGATATATGTAACCATAAAATGGAGTTATTTAAGTGAACTTAGAGTTGGTGTGCATTTCTTACTTTAGAAAGTAAAAGATAGTTGAAGGATTAATACCAAATCTTAACAATAAATACAAATGATATCAAATCCTAACCGATCAAAATATCATAAAGTTAAGAATTGTAAGTTTATCAAATTACAAAATATGATAACATCCGATAAACTTTCAAGTCTTTGATATAGAGACTAAAGATAAAAAAATGCTCCAATGACATCAAACATAAGAATGATCTTGGAAATTATAATAATAATATTCAAATAAGAATAATATTGATGATTTACAAAAAGTAACAGTTGAAGAAAGTTACGGAAAACGGGTGTGAGAAGAAAGGAATGAGAAAATAAACATAATACATGTATATGCGAGAACTTTTAAAGAATGACATAATAATGAGCATAAGCACATATGACACTAAGAGATAGTAAGTCCATGTTAGGAACATGGCAAGTTTGGTAGATGAATACAACCGATATCTGGGGTCCGGTAAACATCTTACCCTGTAGATGTAAGACCATTTCTAAAGAATATATATAACCGATGCCTAGGGCTGGATACATATTTTACCTAAGGTTTAGCATTCATGATAAATTGACTGAAATGTAATTTGGTTGTGTAAGCACTATGAATATGATAAGTTCTTATTGTGATATTTACTTTGGGATGTGTTGGCGTAACCTTTGGTGGCCAGGTCAGCACACTATTAATGAATAATTGTGATAATCTTTGGTGTGGTAATAATACTAGCCATACTGATATCTACTTATATATATCGTGCAGTGCTCCAAAATTAATACAAATACATTTGAATATTGTGGTGCTATAGATGAATTGACAACATCTCTTAAAGTTTGATTAAATGTTGTGATGAGCACCAAAGTATGAATTTTGGCATGAGAGCAAGATGCTATGTAGCAAATACGATTGGGTCATACGAGAGTGAATAAGATATGTTTAATGATGAGAAAGCTTTTACGAAATAAAATATTTAAGCCTTTGTTAAAATACATTAAGTTTGGAGAATCTTATAAGAAATTATAACTGTGCATGAGAAATACAAGTTTTATAACATGAAAAGCAATAAATGAATATTTTACAGACATCAATATTTGTCCACAGCTCAAGAGCGTGGTATTGAAAAGTTATTTGAATATTTGAAATTTAAATTTTAACTTCAGAGGTTAGAGTTGTTTTAAATAATTTATTCTTGTGACGTGACGAAAGTGTAATTATCACACGTGCTCATTAGAAATGCTTAAAAATGTGCAATGCTTTCTCGACTACTTTGTGATCTTTAAATATTTACCTCTGAGACTTGTTATCGGGAATTATAATGTGATGTTATTCTTAAATAGTCCCTATTTGTACTATGTTTCACTCATTGAGTATTTTCTCCCCGAAATACTCACCACTCTTTTTATAAAATTTTCCAGAATAACAGGGTTTTGTGATTAGTTGTTTGGAAGATAAAGTGGTCTATAATAAGTGAAGTAGATGCGGTGAAGAATATCAAGAGGAATGCTTTGTAAAATATTTGATAATAGGCATGTTCTAGGTTTGAACATGTTGTATTTCATAGTTGCTGATGAAAAATTTATGTATAGTTTAGAAGGATAACTTTGGAAAGATTATTCTATAATAGATATATGTATCAAAGATGTGTATTTATATATTGTTTATTGAAACTGAGTTTAAAAAAAAATGAACAAGATAGAAGTAATACTTAGCCACAACAGTGTTCAAGTTAGGTAGGTCAAGGTACGACCTTCTAATAAGAGTATTGGTTGGTTGGGTGTTAAAAATATCTTTTTAACAATTATATATAATCATTTTACTATTTTTAACTTAGTAATTTTCTCTTTAAAAAATTTTATTTACAATATAATTTTTAAAATTAGTATCACAATCAATGATTAAATGATTTAAAATTACCTAAATTAAATTTGCTTATTTTATGAATAAATTAATTTCATAAAATTTGTATAAAAATTAATATTTTAGCATTATTTTTTCTTTTTTCTCTAACTATACATCACTTTTTTAATATCTTTTTTTTTTTAATATTTCTAACTTTAATATATATTTTTTCCTAAAAAAATTATGTACTATTTTTTATTTTATAATTATAGTTAATAATTAGATAATAAAAATTATCAAAACCAATTTTATTATTTTTATTAAAGTTTAACAAATGTTTTGCTATAAATTAACTTTTAATATTTTTAACACGAAATTTCTCTTTTTTGAGTGATCATACATTAGTTTTCTAATAATTTTTACTTTTAATATTTTTCTTATTAAAAAAATTATCTACACTATTTTTAAATTATGATTATTGTCACACCTCATCCTTCTTACAACCATTAATACACAATTATCTGCAGTAATCACCTCATTAGTTGATTTGTCATGCTTAATGAGCTTGTAAGGTTATATAAACAACTAGTAACACTATTTAAATCACGTACAAATTAAAACCTTATTGGATATTGCTTAGTGTTACTACATCCATTCATTTCATC
>CATIWO010326285.1:0-10282 GCA_949673435.1 Macaranga tanarius | reverse complement strand
TCAGTTTACGCCTCTAATTCTTATCCTCTGTCGACTCCTTCATAATCCCTTTTTTTCTTTTGGTCGAAATATATATATAGGTCTTCAGGATATTAGGGTTAAAATTTTCTTCCTTTTTAGTTCTTCAAGTGCACGGCCATGCAATGAAACTACATGGCCGTGCGGTTTCCTTTCAAATACCTTACATGGCCATGCAATTAAGTAGCATGGTCGTGCATCTCTTTTCCTTCTTTAGTGACACGACCATGCAATTAAGTAGCATGGTCGTGCGGTGTGATGCATAGGCGTACGAAACCTTTGCATGGTCGTGCTATACAAATGCACGGGCACATAATGTAAATGAACGGGTGTGCCTTCCTCTCTTTTGTCCTCAAGTGGCATGGGCGTGTGTTTGTTGCATGGCCGTGCAGTTTAGACGTGCATGGGCATGTCAAAGCAATGCACGGGCATGTTCTTCCTTGTATGGCCGTGCGGTTTGCATGCATGGGCGTGCTCCCTAGCCTTTGACCACCACATGTGACTTTTGACTTTGTCTTCTTTTATGACATACCCGTGCAAGGAAATTTGCATGGCCGTGTCCCCTAATACCTACAAAATAAAATAGAAATCAATAAGAAAATATAAAATATAAACCCTAAATTATAAAATCCTAATTTATATTAATTATGCCTTAATATTCATCTAATTAACCTATATTTCCTATTATTCAACTTTATTAAATATTATTAAAAATAAGCAATTATTTAACTAAAAACTAAACTAATCATACTTAAAATAAACCTAATTTTTACTAAATAAATGCAATTATCACATACACTCCTTAATATGTAACCAAAGATTGTGCTAACACAATGGGCGGCATTGATGACCTAGCATCCCATGTTTACACATACTTTCTATCATAATTCTAGTCATACGCATGTGCAGAGCTGGCCCCCAAGGCCTAAACACCCGATTGTACGCCCCCAAGGCTATATGTACAACCAAGCGTTGTCCCCAAGACAGTTAGTAAATAAACACCAGCCATCATGGTGCAATCTAATGGGTACATAATACGAGTGTATAGTTTTGTCCATAAACCAAGTCATTCATATTTCACAAATAGCTATTAAAAACATTATTGATAAATCGTAAACTGATAATCAAATAAAACTGAAAACATAATCATGGTACTAAAATAATAAACATATCATTATTTTAAACAACTTTTCCTAATTCAATCATAAACATAAGCTATATGTTCCCATATAAAAGCTAAGAAACTGATATAATCATACTTTATAAACTATTGCTTGATAAAACCTATTTGTAAGGAAACATTAGATTATAATACAGAAAATCCTTTTTCCAAAACATAAAACTTATTCTTTTACTTATATATATATATATATATAGTTTGAAAATAATTTTATATACATATCCACTCACCTGAGCCTGCTGAACCGAAACCTAGTTGGTTGGCCTTGATATAGCCTCTACAGCACCAACTTGATCTGATCCTAATATCCATAAGTAACATCATTAAAACATAAGCTAAAACTTAATTCTACTCAACTTAAATTAATTTACGGCTACAAGATATGGTTTAGGATCCGAAAAATGGCTTAAAACTGTTTAAAAAAATAGGGTTTCGGGTGGCTGCTGGGGTTGTCACTATTCATAGGCACTATTCATAAAACACTATTCACGACACTGTTAATCACTAAAAAATGCAAGAATTTGGTCTAAACACAAATCCTAAACATTTCAGGGGTCCATTTCTTATCAATCTAAGCATTTATACTCAAAATTCAACAAAAACATCCATTTTTAGTATAATTCAATAAATATACAAATTTAAAAATTAAATATAAAACTTACCCAAAACATATAATTAAACCCAAAAATTCAAGAGTTTAAATAAAATAAAATAACATAAAAATAAATAAAAATAATTTCATTTACCTCAAATTCTTAGTCCAATACAAAACTTGATCTTGAAATATGAAAAGCTTCTAAAAATTAATTTTGTTTTATTAAAAGATAAGAGTTTAAGAAAAAGAAATGAAGAAAGAAAGAAATAACGAAATAAAGAAAGAAAGAAAGAAAGAGATAAAGAAAGAAACAATGAAAAGAAGAAAAAAAATATACATATATATATATCTTTGGCCAAAACGTGGAGAGGTGAGGTTGCTACAGTAACCTCCCAAAAATATCTTTTTTTTTTAGCAAAATATCCATTTTGATCCCTGAATGTTCCTTATGCTCAAAACAACCCTCATAACTTATTTCTATAATAAATAAGTCCAAAAATTTATCTAAACCTTAATTTTCTAGGACAGGGTATTATAAGTACCCTGTGGTTTCACCTATATTCACTTTTAGACCTGTGGTTTTAACCCTAATAAATCGATACCCTATGATTGAAACCGTTAACAAAAAAAGGCAAATTGCTTGACAGTGGTACTGATGCTGACGTGGCCAAGGGCATTTTCATCTGGCCACTCAGTGCTTTGTCCTACTTGGGAAACAAAAGGGGGGGAACGACAGGTATATACATGGCTACAAAATTCCTAAATCCCTAAATCTCCAGATGAAAAAAATCCCTAAATCAAACTAATTCCTCTGAAAATATATACAATGGCTACTAAAATGGAATCATTTTTGCAAAGTAGTAGGGCATCAACATCTCAATGTAATAGGAAGACTTGTAAATGTGGTTTGCCATCTCCTATGAAGACATCATCAACTCCGGTGAATTATGGACGGAAATTCTATGGATGTGGAAAATTTGAAGAAACAGGGAGGCGAGGGTGCAAATTTTTTGAATGGGTTGATGATGCATACACAGGAACTGGGAATTTAGTGGAATTGAATTAATGGGAGGAAGAGATGAACTGTCACAAGAAAGAGAAGTAGAGATGATTGAACCATTGAATCAGTTAAAAGAGCTATTGATTCGAAATGAGAAGGAATTGAGTGCTTACAAGAATGAGGTAGCTAAGTTGAAGTTGGAGCTGAAAAAATATGAAGACAAAGATCGCTTTAAATTCAATTGTAATTGCAAGAAACTTGTATTCTTATTTTTATTACTTGTTGTTGTGTTATATGCTATTAGTGGGAATGGAAAAGGGACCAGATGTGGTAAATGGATGTTGTATTTGCCTTAAAATGAAAACAGTGAATTGTGTCTTCAAATTGTTTGTGAAAATGCCTCAATGAAATGTTGTATATGGCTCATACCAGATAAAGGGACAGATGCTGGAGCGGAGCGGAGTGAGCGAGTGAGAGCGTCAGCGGAGCGAGCGAAATCAGCCGATTCGCTCCATTGCCAAACCTTGTTAAATTATTGTGTTCTTTATTTTTCTTGCTTGATTATTTTTTATTTTTCTTGCTTGAGTGTTTTTATTCTTATGATTGTTTAGCGTTAATTCTCAACAATAAAATTGTAGTATGTCAACTATTTTGGCACACTTGCACACAAAGCATTCCCTTATCTGAGGTTTGTTGAGTCGTGCCTGTGCCGAGTCGAGAAGAAGGATGGTTGTCATGACTCGTGAAGAAAGTTGGAAGCTTGCCGAGTCATGAAGCAAGTTGTTCTGTGCCGACTCGTGAAGGGGAAAAGGAACGTGCCGACTCATGAAGGGACATGTCGAGTCTTACCTTTCTCAACTCCGTTGACCTCAATTGACTTCTATAAATCCATTTAACTTTCCTAAACATTATCTAAACTCCAAATGAAAACATGCCATAAAATTAAGAATAAATGATAAGGCAATTGAACTATTTTATGCAATAAATAAGAAACGGTAAATTGACATATTTTGAAAGTAGCATTAAAAAGATATTCTGAATAAGCAATATTCAAAATACAAAATTAGTTCCCATAATTAGACGTGAACATAACGTAAGAAAAGTTTACACCCTTATAATTGTATTATAAAAAATAATACATATAATATTCTAAAAAAATAACTATCTATTATGTCGATCGTCCACCTACTGTTGTCTTTTTTTTTTCATAGAAGGTGCAGGTGCAAAAGATCGAAGCTCAGCTGCCCTCTTGGAATTTTTTTATGATGCAGAGGGTATTTCGACTGAAAAAAAAGTGGACCTCTTTACACTTCCTTTAAACTTTGCATCAGATGAAATTGTGAAATTCCTATAAGTCTATGTGATGTCATTGGCAACCTGTTGTGCCCGAGGCCTTTGAGGCTTGTATTGAACATCATGAGTCTAAAAGCAAGTACAATATGTTAAATACCACATCTCATTTTCTAACCAAGTAGATATGTTAAACATTGAAGTTACCTTAGATGATATAGGTTGAGTTGTTGATTTTACAAAACCATCATCACTTTCGTGAACAGTTGATGTCACAGGTTGAGTTGCTGCTTGTACAACTCTATCATGCCTTATAGTGTCTGTATGTGTTGTTTGGGATGTATTCTGAGCAGATTATGGCGCACTTGATTTACTAACACTTCCACCCCTTCTTCTCGAAGCTCTTATGCCACCACTCTGAGTAAAAAGTAACATTTAATCAACATAAGCAAGTTATATGGAATGTCATGTTGAGTAAAAAGAACTACAAAAAAAATAAAAAATGAAAACATACCTGTGATGTACCTGCTCCACCAGCTTTCTCTTTTTGTAACCTATTTCTTCTTTTCCATGATGTTTCACCAGTGACAGATGCTTTGTAGCCTCTGACATTGTGATCCATTTGCTTGCAATTTTCACAAACATAACCTCCATTTCTTGAAGTCTTATATGGGTTTTTAGGCTCATATGGATTTCAAATCCTTTTCTTTTTTGGTCTGCCAGCTGGTTTCCTCACAATATTAGGATGGACATCAGGAAAATTAGTCCTTTCCCATTATTCCTTGCTTTGTATGGGATATATCATGTGCTTGTATACAGCCATATATGTATCCTTTGAGTAATATGTATGGACATCTCCCTATTTGTCCAAATTGCACTCACAGCATGTTTGCAAGGTATTCCTATCAAGTCTCAGTATCTACAACTGCAACTTCTCCAACCTAGGTCAACAATAATTTATGTGTCACCAAAGTCAACTTCATATCTCATTTCACCAGCTTGAGTGCAAAAACAATCCCTGCTATCCACCTTCTTCTTCTCTAGAATCTCTTGAGCATTTGGGCAAATATCACCTTTGTAATTTTTCATTACTGTTGACTTGACATAAACCCTCTTCATTAACCTCATTCGAATCCATTCTACCATACTTAAGATTGGCATATCTCGGGTAACTTTTATATATAAGTTGAAAGACTCATATATATTATTTTGAATTGCATCAGATTTTGCATGATCTGAGAAAAAAGCTGTAAGATTCGCGTCCTTGAACCGGATTAATTAAAGTTAATGATAATTAAGGATTATTTAATTATATTAAATTGATGTGAATTAGAGTTGATGTTTATTATGTTGATAATGAAGTAAATAATATTTTTATAAGAAACAATTAAGTTTTATTAAAGGAAGTTTGGAAGGATGCAATTGTAAAAAAAAATGAGGACTTGATTGAAAGGATTACAAGTAGAAGGATTAGGAGATAAGGAATAGAAAGATGAGGGATTGAAGTGGAAAGAATGAGAAGAATAAAAGAAAGAAAAGGAAAGAAAGAGAAAGGAAATAGAAAGAAAATAAAAGAAAAGAAAAGAGAAAGGAAGAGAAAGAAAAGAAAGAAAAGAGGAAGAAAGAAGGAAGAGAAGAGAAGGAAGTAAGTGGTTTGGAGCAAAGAAAAAATCAGATGCAACAAGTAGAGATCGAACTTCAGCTGGAGAAAGTTGTGAGTGGATTAAACTCAGAACTTAAGTTTTTATTCTAAATTGTGTGTTGATTTGAATGTTGGATTTTCGGAGGTGAAATTGGTATTTAAATGCTAGATTTGAAAGTAATTGTATTGTATATAGGGTGTATTTATATTTAAGATTAATAATTACTATATTTATGGACTTTTGAATGTTAAAAATCGGATAAATTGTTGAGTGTTGTTGCTACTGTCGACCCAGAAGGCGAGAGGGCGGTGCCTCTATGTTGAGGCGGCGCCTGCGTGCCTCAGTGATGGTGCCTCCGCGATGGTGGGCGGCACCTCTGCGATGAAGCCGGTGCCTTTGGAGCAAAGTTGGCACCTCTACACGTATGGGCGACACCTCCGTGAGCGTAGTCGGTGCCTCTGTGCACGAAGTCAGCGCCCTCGCGCAGAGCCTGCGCCTCTGCGACCTGAACTGCGTCTGATTTGACTGTTTATGGTCCCAATTGAATTATAACAGTGAACCAAATGATAGATTAACATTCTAGGACATTTGAAATATCAGAAAATAAGTTTAAATCTTCAAAGTTGGATATATTGATGAACGGTCGATATTGGATGGTCGAGACGCGCAGCGTTGCTTAAGAATGACCTAACTTTCGACATCCGATGAGCCACGGAGTCCGTAATATATCAAATCAAAGCTAACTCAGAGAGCTATATGGCCTTTTTTAGGGAACCCGATGAACCCCATTTTGATGTTCAAATTCGACTATTTAGGCCTCCGTTTGGGGCTTCAAAGTTTTAGTTGAAATTATAGTTGTAAATGTGCATGGCATAATTGGGTAGTTGTGTATAGTCGAAGCCTAGGGTCGAATACACATCCTACCATATAGGTGTATACGAACTTACTCCTTTTTAGTGAGGACTTATTGACTTAAGAAGTAGAATAAAGAATTATGAGAATTTTAAAGTCTCCGAGTAGAGACTAAAGTATGTTCATTAACCATGAGGCCGGAAAGATAATACAATAAAGAAATGAGGATTAAAGTAAGGTATCCAGTATAATTAAGTAGAACTAAGATTTTGATCCTAAAGAAAATGAATGATGAGAGATTAAGTAAAAATATATATATATCCAACCTTATTCCTTTTTGGTAAGGATAGGTCAAATCTAGAGATGAAAAGTTAAATGGAGACATTATAATATTTGATGTTTTAGTCAATAGTGATGATGTTCAAGTATCCAATATAGGTATTCAAGATTGAAATACTTCAGCGAAATCCAATATGAGAAAATAGGGAGTTTGAGAATGATGTTTTATACGAGAGGCACAATGAGATACTAATGATGCTAGAATACTCGAGAACTCCTAAAAGAAAGTGATGTAGTTTTAATGGAATATAACTCTAAGGATTAGAGATTTCTTATTTGGGACATGGAAGGTTTGTAGAGGTGTATTCTCGATGCTGGGGGCCGAGAACACCTAATATCATGAAGAGATAAATTCATATTTAAATAATATTTGATAAATGTGTGTAGCCGATGCCTGGGGCCGGATGCATATGATATTGCATAAGGGTTAGTTAGTGGAAGTGTATAGCCGTTGCCAAGGGCCGGGTACACTTATGCGTAGCCGATGCCTGGGGCCGGATGCGCATGATACTTCATAAGATTAAGTTAGTGAATAAGTATAGCCGTTGCCTGGGGCCGCATATACATGTTATTATAATATGAGTGGGTATATGTGCATAACCGATGCCTGGGGCCGGATGCACATGATACTTTGTAAGATAAAGCTAGCGAATGTGTATAACTGTTACTAGGGGCCGGATACACCTTGTATAACCGTTGCCAGGGGCCGAGTATATGTATGTACAGCCGTTGCCAGGGGCCGGGTACATGTATGCACAGCCGTTGCCAGAGGCCGGGTGCATAATTTGTTATGAAAATGTAGGATTACATCTGAGATATATGTTAGAGCTGTTGCCTGGGGCCAGCTACATATATCAGGTTAGATTGACCTTTGAGTCATTTTAGGCTTAAGTGCTGATCACACTTAAGTAATTCTATCATGGGTTTTGAAAATAAATGATATTGCGCTTAAGATCATGTGTATGTGCTTGCAGTACTCCTAGTTAATTATTTTTAATGGATGGTATATGTGGATGATGATCTTATTGTTAGTATGTTAATTAATTGTTAAAGTATATTATCAAAGAATGTGTGGTGAGTGTTGATTTACTTTATTTGATAAATGGTCTTTTAATATACTGCTTGAATTAGTGATAAATTATTTTATGTTTGAATTCCTGATTTTATGAGAGAAAGGTTATATAGTGATGCTATATAGATATTAATATAGAGTATTTATTTAATACTGATGTTTATTAAATCTCTATTATTTCAGTAAATAAATACATATACAAAAGGGGATTTTATGAATTATTCGAACGAGTGATGGATGTGGTTGTTTTCGAAATTGAGATTTATTGAGTTTGAATAAAATATTTGAAGTCCATTGGTTTCTTTCTTTGAAAACTATTGGAAGTTAAATTTTAAGGATTTCTTATGAAAATACTTCAAAATAATGTTTTATCCGCTCACTGGGTATTTTTCTTTTGAAATTACTCACACTCGTTTTGTTTTAAATTTTTTAGTATAGGTGTTTGATATCTACTTAGTCAGCAGCGAGAGATTGCAGTATCACGGACCTCAACAGTAAAAAGAAGATTGATGAGATGGAGATCTTATTAGAGATATTTGAAGAATGAGAATAGAACTTGTTGTGAAATATAATGTAAATCTTGCAATGTACATAGAGATATAAATATTTTGAGATAGTTTTAAAGATTAGTATTTACGTATTGTAATATTATTGATAAGAGATTTTTTAATATCATTAAGTCTTTAATCATGTTTATTAATGGAGTAAATAGAAGTGAGAGTGTGACAAACAACTACCAGCTCCCTCAATCAGCTAAACCAAACATTCACTTTGAGGATATTTGGTTTAATAAATACATGGAGCTAATAGCTGTTTCTTATCAAATAATTAGATTTTAGGTATTTGACAGGGTTTAAAAATCAGCAATGGATGGTTGCTTTAATCTATATTAACTCCAATTTTTATCAGTTTTATTTTATAGTTTTCCTACCAGCTTATAGTTTATTTGATTTATTTTTTATTTAAAATAAATTAATCTAATTAAAAATAATTTTTAAATTAAATTTATATAATTAGTGTATTATAATTCATAATAAAATAAAATTAATTTAATTTAAATTATAATATTTATGTTTATATATTTAAAAATATTTAATATGAGTAAAATTTATATCTTAAAACTCACTTTGACGTACGTACTATTTAAAGATATAAATTATTGTTTATTACTAGATACTTTTTTAAAATAATTTATATAACTAAAAATTTTATAAAATATATAAAATTATAGTTAAAAAATTATATCTTTAGTAGTCATTTTTAATAAAAATTTGTAAATAATTTATATTTATCACCAACAAACAATTAATTTGTATGAACAATTAAACTAAATAAGTCCTTTGGTATTAAATTCTCTTTGTTTACCTCAACTCGTTTATACCTCAGTCAACAATATGCAGCAATATAAAGTCAAACCGGAATGAATCGCTATGTGCACCAATATAAAGCCAAACTCAGCTGAATACTAATGATATATATATTTTATAAAATCATGACAATTTTATAATTAATTATTTGAAGTACTCAATCAAATTAAGCTTATGTAGTCTATCTGAGCAATTTATTCAAATTAATGTATGCTTCATTTTTTTAATTATCAAGGTTGAGTGGTTGAACAAAGAAGTTAAAGATATTTCAACTCAAGTGAATACTATTCATTACAAATTGCTAGTAAAATTAAAAGGGATAAGGTGTGAATTGGATCATCAATTTTACTTAAAATTTACATTTAATTTTTATATTTTTCTTTGTCTCATTTGAATTTTTTTTTTTAAAAAAAAAATAGATTATATTAGACCCTTTTAAAGAATTGATGTATTAAGTTCTAATTTTTTTTTAAAAAAAGTTCAACTTTAATGTTATTAATAAAAATTAGTTTGAATAACGATGAGAATTAATGAAATTACGTTCAAAATATATATTTATAATGTTTTTAAAAATTTAAAATTTTTTTAAGATAATAAAAATATATTTCTTAATTTTTAAAAATTTGAAAAAATTTTAAAAATATTTTTAGAGGCATAAAGATTTTTAAAAATTTTTAAAAAATTTAATCAAGTGATATACTGTAACATCCGTGTCCTGGAACAGGATTACTATTCATTAATGTCAATTAAGAACGTTATTACTGTTGTTAATTTAATTTGATGATTTAAGATTTGTTTGCCACTGTTATGAGTAAGTGATTTGGAGTTTGATTCTTTAGTAATTAAGTCAATAATTGATATCGAATAAACTTGTGGCATGGAATTGAAGTTGATAAGAAATTCTATTGTTTTGAGATAAGAACTAA
>CATIWO010326275.1:0-22423 GCA_949673435.1 Macaranga tanarius | reverse complement strand
CATAAAACACATGCAACAAGGGAGAACTTAAAGGTAGTTGCTAGGGGCATTTACATGAGCTGGGTCTTTGGGTAAGGATAAAGGCTCCCACAGTCTGTTATATACCTTTTTTTCGTCTCCCCACTCAAGGGTCCAAACGACGTACTCATACGTACTACACTGTGAGTGACAATAGCTATATACTCGACCACCAGGTTTGAATGAAACACAGGTAGCAAAGCAATAACTATTATCGGGACTGTGTGCACAATGTGTGAATGGTGTAGTGAATGCAAAGAAATAACCAGATAATTAAAAATAATAAAACATGAAACGCTTGAAATCAGTTTCTCTATCCCCAGTGCCGTGGTCGCTGAACACTTGGGCGCGCGCTCGCCACTGTAGGCGGCGGGGTTCAGCGCGCGCCCAAGTGTTCGGCGACCACGGCACTGTGCGGGCTCAGGGCCCACTAGGAGTACAACGTTGGGCCTTTTTAAAGGGATTTGGTTGGAGAATGGAGTCGCCACCCGGGTGAAATCCGGGAACACTTTACAGCAACTGGATTCCACGGAGGAAGCCCAGCAGCCGTCCTCAGAGATTGGGTCCGAAAACTGGGTATGGGCTTTAAACGGCCCACCCGACCTTGCGATCGGCCTTCGTTTGTGTTTTATGTTTTATTATTTTTTATTATTTAATTATTTCTTGAATTACATGCAAATGGCTATTTTAATTCAAACAATTGTCAAATTTTACAATTTAGTCCAAATTTAATTAATTAGTCCAATTTACATGCAATTCTATGTTTAACATCCATTCACAATAATAATAAGACAGAAATAAAGCATACAAAGAAATGGAGGGAGGAGAAAAGATTACAAATCCCACAATTAAGAATAATCCTTCTTGCTTCTGGACTCCGGACTCCTTCCCCTTTGTTCAATTTCTGTTTTTCTCTTTTTTTTTTTTTTTTTGTTATCTTTGCTCAAAGTTGCCAAATCCAATCTCTTTCCAGTCCTTTTTCCTTTTATAGGGCTTAAGAACAACCCTAAATGTTCCTTCCCTCTCCCATGAACGTAGGATAGAGGTTTCCGGACTGTAGGGCATCCCACATTCCACCATTTAAGCCACTTTAATTTTTTTTCCGTTACAGATCGAAGAGGCGCCGCCTCTACAATCAATAGGCGCCGCCTCTTTGGTGAATAGGCGGCGCCTCTGGGCCTTCAAAGCCCAAACGGGCTTGTCCTGATGGGTTTTTCTTGATGGGCTTGACTTAGAAAATTTTTTAAAAGAGTTAAAGAGTCCGGTTCCTCGACAATTGGACTTTAGCTGCCATTTTTCATCACTGGACCTTTCTTTTCGGGCCGGCTAAACCGTGGTGCCACACTAACATTTCTTGATAACTTAAATATCGATTGCAAAACCTTGGATTTATTTTATTTTTTTTGGGTCTTAATACATATATTAAAATGTGGCATCTACATTTTTTTGACTTCCAGTTAACTTTAGGCTAATCAAGTTCGATAGTCACCCACCGTTGAAAAGAAAATTCAATTAGGCAACTAAACACATTTCCCCAAGCAAAATGACAGAAAAATAATACAATGGCACTTGCTCTAGAGAACACTAAAAGAAATCATTTTCCCCATCCTCATCACTTTCGTCTCATTTCCCCTAATTTGAAATTACAATCTTCCTCCAACTTGTAACAAATCATCTCCCACAGCTTATGTCATCTATCAAAATTGAGCAGTTTGATGTCCACAATTACCGACATTAGTTCTGCTCTTCTCAATTTCGATTCAAAAGCCCTAGCTAAGATCGAAAACACTGAATTCAAGAATGAGACTACGGAAGTCAGCTTCATCATTTTTCATGGACAACCTTGTACTGTGCTAGTAACATTGACATCCTGGATATTGTTTACAGTGTACAAAAAAAGAAATTTGACACTCCATGCTGAAAACCCTGCAACCAATCAAGGAACATGAGCTAGGGAGAGAGACAGAAACAGAGAGATGTATGATTCCTGCAGTATGCACCATTTGCAAAACAAAGTTCATTACCTAAAATAAGTAGTCTGCAAAGCAGGTACTTACCATAAATCAAGTATTGCTGCTCTCCCATGAAAGGTATGAGGTCGGCTGCTATTCGAATCCATGTTAATCTTGCAAGGTTACTTCTTTCAAAGTAGGATGTATGCATCCATATACCTGAGTGACTGATTTATAGGTTCTTTTCGAGTGTACCCCTTGACATTGTCAGTGTGCAAGTATCCACAACATTCAACTTGGGATTGATGACATTTTCAGAATGGAGACTGGCATAATGGGCAGGATGATTTGTGAGAGGTTGAAAACCACTTATACAGGCAGGCAGCATGGAATTTGTGCTTGCAAGTTCTGCATGCAAGGCGAGGAACACTGTGATTGGTGGTGTGGATGACACTATAGCATATGGGGCACTCCTCTACACCTTCAAATTCCTTGTCAAAATTGCTCTTCCATATTCGTATAGCTTCAGCTAGAGCTCCATTCTGTAACATGAAAGGAAAATAATCTGATTATCTCAAAAATTTTGAAACTTGTCATTGCATTTGATTTTTTTTCATTTTTTTCTACCAAGTGCCCTTTTTTTCCACAATGCTACCATGTCTAAATATCAAATGGCCTTAAACACCTATTCCGCTTCTTGTAATAATGCAACACAAATGTTGAAATACCTAATTATTTTTCCCCCTAACCCACCCAAGTGCATCCCATTGGGTCGTAAATCAAGACTGTTGGTAGCAATTTATTTAAAGATTATCAATTATGCAGCATTTCAAATGCCAAGTTAGATAAATATACAAGTTAGATAAGATAGCTCCGGTGTAGGCAAGTTCCACAGTCTGGGGCTATTTACAACTAGCCAATTGAGAATTTTCAGATGTACTAATGCTAGCAGGTGCATCAGAGATGCAGTCATCAATTGTCACAAGTGGCCACAATTACCACAAGCAAATATATTAATGATGAAGAAGACAATTTTGTCATACTACTAATACTTGTATTTGCTTTACTTTTCTGCC
Organism: Macaranga tanarius; assembly: GCA_949673435.1. NCBI lineage: Eukaryota > Viridiplantae > Streptophyta > Magnoliopsida > Malpighiales > Euphorbiaceae > Macaranga > Macaranga tanarius. The sequence continues at coordinate 19,377 of CATIWO010326275.1, read as the reverse complement.
CAAGTTTGGCTGAAGAAGAGTTGGGGGGCATCAAACAAAAAAGGTTTTGGTTGGGCAGACTATATGAAAAGAAGCTACCACTAATGATAACTAAAAAATAAAAATAGAAAAAGTGAGGACATTCTATTCGAACAAAAGAACCACAACTATATATATATGTGTGTGTTTAGATGGTTCAGAAACATTTAACTCTTATAGAATTGATGAAGCCTTCTTCACAATAATTATGATGAAGGTACCAATTCAAATTGAATGGATCCAAAACAATGTTAATAACTCTCCCATTTTCGTCCATTGAATTATACTTAAGTACTTGAAAATTTTGTTTCAAATTGTCAAATTTCAAATATTTAGTTATTGAGATCCGATTATGAGTAATATATATATATATATATATGCAAAGATTTCGTAAAAACTGACTTAAGCATAAAATTAAGAAAAAGGTTTTGAGTTTCATTCAAATTCACAGATCATTGAGTTCTCTCTACTGTGCCCTTAATACTCAAAGGTCGTTGGGTTCTCTTCAATATATTCCTCAATTATACTCGAAAGATTGTTGGTTCTCTCTTAATGAGCCCTTATTATCCTTTTATTTCTAGTTTAATCACTCCATTACTAGATATCAAACCTGGGACCGTAACTAGTGGCCTCTACAACTACGATAACTACTCCTGTATAAGTAGTAGAAAAAAACAATGGCATTCATAGCCAGTACCTGATTACGAACAAACAACATCATTGACATCAACCATTTCCGCTGCTTCACTTCACTAATGCCTAGGCTTCTCATACAATCAACATCCACAGGGCGTAATGGGTAAGATGCAGGGAGACGAATAACTAGATCCATTCCTGTCTCATCCTTCGTATATGTAGCAACTACCTCATTTGCTGATTTGCTCACACTGACTGAAAAATTCTCATCAGCAAAATTGGCTTTCTTTATCTGCATGAAGAAAAACGCATCAGAGCAAAGTTGTAATCACGATGGAAAAATTGTAAACCCAGGTCATTCTTAATTTCCTTCTCCCTACCTTCTTCCACACCATTTAAATTTAATTTCTAAAATTCCTGAAAGCGAAAGCTATTAGTTAATAGTAGCTCAGTCTTCCATCTTGATCAATCAAAACCAGCTCTAAATATGGTAGAAACATAATCTAAGACAACTACTCTTTATATGCCAGTAGTTCAAGTCAAACAGTTTTCACAATGTCTAAAAGTGCAAGAAACTCTTCCTTCTGTCTCTCGCCCCTTTAAACTTCTCCTCCTATCTACACACACACAGATGCACAAACAACATACCTGGGACAGTTCATTCGCAATTAGAGGAGGACTGCACCAAGTTCTTGTAAATGTTTCAATTAGGGACGATGTCGAACGGTCACGCAAGTCAGTAAACCATCCTCGAACATATGCAGGGAGAACACGGAGCATAAGTCCAAATAATGCTCCAGAAAGTGAAGCCATTTTCTCAGGTGCAATGGGCCACAGTGACTCCACAGAAAACAATAATGAACCTGTCCTGATGGCAGATGTTGCTGCATTTGCAGCCTCTGATGCCTCAGCAGGAAGATCTGCATCTTTCTTTTTAAGACTTTGTGCCATGTATAACTCCAAAGGAATATGCTGGAAGAGGCAATCTAGTATGACTGAATTGGTCGATTCTTGCACATACTGGATCAACTGCTCCCTTGTGGCTGATACAGATGGTAATACACACAAATGTGAAAGCAGCACAGACCAAGCAAGGAAGACATTCACCTGCATTTTTAAGACAACCTACACTGTAATTATTAAATTCCCACATAAACACCAACTATGTAAGGCTACACAGAGACAGAGTACAAAGAATAAATTAAGTACTCATATAAACAACTCACCCGTTGATGTGCTACTAAATCCATTTCAAGAACCTCATAAGGTAATTTTTCAATCATGCACGATAATTCCTCCTTCAAATGAACACTACTTTTTGATGATGATTCAAGTGTACGTGCATCCAGGTCATCACTAAAATCACCATCTAAGGAAGAACTAGCATCTGCTTCCACAATAGCCAACTGGGAAACAGGTTCAGTTGAGAGAATAAAATAAGCAGCAAACTGCAATGGTGGAACTGGCACAGAGGAGAACAGAATTGCGTACAAAGAGCTTATAGGCCCTTTGCTTAAACCCCAAAATTCAACTGATTTTACTGCTTTGTCTCTAGCATGTGAAGATGAGTTAACAACATTTGAAGCCACTAACTCCCAGAAATAAGAAGCATTAAGCCGAGATGTGGCTACAATAGATGCAGCTTTATGACAATAAGAATTAACAATTGCCTCAGCAATGCCGGTACAAAAGAATAAGCGAAGAATGCCCTCCAGGATACGATTTCTATCCGAATCCCATCTTTCCATTCCCAGGGCATTCAAACTGTTCATGTCTGCTTGTTGGAGGCTAAAAACCCTGGAAAATAATGAAAATGATGCTAAGGCATTAACAGCAACATTTATAGGAGAAAGGTCTGAGATCAAAACAAGCTGTTCAAGTTTCCTAAAAACATCCAAATTTTCAGTTGTAGTGCTGTTGGTGATAGTATCGTTTACATTTTCTGTAACTTCCTCCAACAACACAACTGCAGACTGAATCCAAGACCTCAATTGCAAGAAGAAAAACTCCCAGTCCTCTTCAGTAAATTCTTTCCAGCAATAACCAACAGAAATAACCATTAGTTTTGATAGCAACATCCTCACCACTGGCAACCTATTACCTGCTACCAAGACACTTGAATTTTGCCTCTGCTTTTGAAATAAATCAAGAATAAGTGTTTTCTCCTCAAGGCTTATGTTTCTCTCCGGATTAAGTGATTTAGTATTGCATTTTGCTCCTAAAGGATAACAAGCAATCACCAGATGGAACCATTCTTCCATACCTATAATTAAAGAGTACAAAAAATGAATAGTAAAGAAAGGAGAGAGGAAGGCAGTATCATCAATTTTATGTTAATTAAAAGCTAAACTCATTATGTTAATGAAATGAATGATAAAATTCCAAAAAAAGGCCTTAATCCCAATCCAATATTTCTACATACATCATGTGCTTAACAAATGTGTCTTCTAAAATGTCTGTGAGTAGAATATACTCCCATAAAAATAAAAAATAAATAAATAAAAAAAGCAACAGCAAAAAACTGCAATGCTTATACTAGCTCACTATCATCAATGGAAATTAAAACCTTTCAGAATATTACTGGACATGAACTAAAAATGCAAACTTGTGCTCATAAATGTTAAAATCAATTTCATCTTCATTCCAAAGGGAAAAAAAGAAAAAGGTTTAAAGCAAGCACATACCTTCTCCTGTTTGCCATTCAACTAAAGGTGGGAACGATAGAATTTGTTGGAGCCAATCTTTAACAGTAACCTGCAACCAATTTTCACCTGGACTGCAAAGGACATCCCCATTGGGTTCGTCAGGTACAGAGCTTATCTGACATAAAGGTTGCATGAGAACACTGACAATTGTAGGAAGAATATTCAAACAATTTTGGTTTACTACTTCACCAATATAAAGCTTATCTACAATCAACTTAAAGACTTTTACAGCTTTGTCTCCTCTCCATATATCATCTTTGAAGAGTGTGATAAGCAATGACAAAAGAGCTCTCAGAAATGGTTCTTCAACTTTGTACAATTCATCACCTACTGCAGGCCGTAAATTGAACAGAAAGTATGCACCACTTTCTCCATGAACAAGAGCACCATCAAGTAGGATGTTGAAAATTAAATCTAGCAGACTTTCCTGTAGGAGATAATTCCAACTCTTGGTAGATGCACTCAAAACGGGTAAAAAAGAACCTGTAGCACTTCCTCCTGGCCATTTCCACGTGCATAACATCTCAGCAGCAAGCCATGCTCGAGCAGTGATCTCTTCGTTTGTTGCTGGTTCATTCACAGAAGATGTACAGATATGTTCTACATGACCAACAAGAACTCTATTGATCCCAATCTCGAATATAAGTTTGTCGATGAACGAAACAAACTTGTGAGCTCCAGATGCCTAAACTTGCCATATAATGCAAAAGTAAATTAACTGATGATGAGAGTAAGTAATTTTGTAGGAGAAAAAAAATTGCGTGAAAATTTGTTACAGGAAAAAATTATTTTACTATATGGTTATTACTTCACCATATATGTATGCAGTAGCTACTTTATCTTGGAATGAAAAACTACATTTATAATATACCTTCTCATTTGATGTTTTTTTTTTTTTTTTTTTTTTTCTCTTTAAATACAGGCTTCCCCTTTAAACCAACTGAAAATGTGAACCATAAGTTTGAACAAAAGGACTATGGAAATAAGATCAAAGTACTATTCACAGGCTGAAGGGAGAGAAAATGATGCTTTATAAAAATCTGAACTGGCTACTAAGCAAACAAAAATATTAATCAAGAAGAGCATTTCAAACAATTGACAATGTTTCAGATATCAAGAATTAAACAAAAGATGGCAATAGAGAAGATTAAATAAATAAAGAAAAATCATCAATAAAACCAATGGCATCAGGACAGGAAGAGATCTGTAATTAACATAACCCCAACAGTTTCCAGCCATGCATTTCAATTAGTTGAACATCTTCTATATCAAAAACATATTTACCTAGTGAATGAAAAAAATAATCAAAATGCCACTCACATGAATATCACTGGATAGATCTAAAGCATTTAAGGAAGTTGTCCCTGCAGATGCACTGAAGTCTGGAGTAATCCATGATGGCCATGTATCATCCTTCCTGAGCAGCTGGTTTAATAGATTTTGTTCCTCCTCTTTGTCAAGGCAGAGAGATGCTAGAATTTCAAGCATCCACTTGCAGCACAAAGAAGAGATTCTATTTGCATTAAGCATACCTTCCTTGAAGATGACAGATCTAATAAACTGAACCAAAACACTTCCCAATCTCTTCAAAATGCCTGTGGTGAGGCTTTTCCAAATATCATCAAGTCTAGTATTGCAAAAACCATACAAAGATTCATTTAATTCCAACCGATCCTTAATTTTATCCTTTGAGTCATCATTAAATGCATCATGTATTGCTGCTTCCATGCTGTTTTCCCAATTCATAATAAACACTGAAGCCAAAATACCTGAAACTAGCTCAACTTCCTCACTAAGTGTCTTTAAGCAATACAAAGTACCCCTAAGTACATCTAACGCAAACTGAGATGTCTTAATTACATTTGTACAAATTCTATCCTCTAGTGGAAAATTGCTTGTTCCAGTAGTTAAAAGAAAGCCTGAATCCCTAACTGAAATGAAAGGAGAGATGCAAATAAAGGCGAGTAACTTTTTGAAAACTTCTTTATATACCAAAATTATTGTATTTCTGGACACAAAGGAGATCTGATTGCCCTCCATGGAGCCACCAAGAACAGCGCTGCAGATAATACATGTATGGCAAGTCAGTATTACTATGCAGAATAGAAGTCTTTAAAGTACAGGAATCAAGGACCATTAGTGCATGTTTATTAACATTTGGGACAATTAGGCACCCTATAATGTATCAACTCAAAACTTCAGAAGATTCACCAGCTTTTAAATAAGGGTGAATTATTATTTACCCCTTGTGGTTTGCTATATTACACTACTTGGTCTCTGACATTTAAAATTTATATTATCTTCCTCCTATTTTGCATAGCTATACAATTTACCCCTTCCATTTAATTTTCCATCACAATTACCATTTATTGACATAAAAATTACTAAGTAAATACTATTTGCGCCCTCTATATGACTATATTATACTATTTGCCCTATTTAGAAATTATAATTTGTATTATTAAACTAATTTTCTTAGAATTTAACTATAAAATGATAATTATATCATTTAAATAAAAATATAAAATACCTACTTTTAATTATATATAATTAAAATTTTAATTAAATACCAATTAATTAGTATTAGTTTTAAAATATCTCTACTTAAATATTAATTTAAAATATTTACGTTGCATTAAAAGATTTAATTAAATCAATTCCCCTTTTAATTTTGAAATCGAATTCTTTATTTGAATTGTTAGTTTCAATTATTGGGTATACGAATTAAATTATTTTTATTCATAAATATAATTTACATACTCAATAATCTAAACTAACAATTCAAATAAAATCAAATTTTCAAAGTTAAAAAGAAAATTTACTTGGTTAATTTTTTTTATGCAATATAAATATTTTAAGTTAATATTTAAATAAAGATATTTTAAGATTGGGAGTAATTAATTGTTATTTGGTTAAAATTTTGATTAGATTCAAGTTAAAATTAGCTATTTTATATTTTTGTTAAAATATTTTTGATAAAATTATCATTTTTATAGTCAACTAATGATAATTTTAACAAAAATTCTATGAAACAATTAGTTTAATAATAAAATATATACTATAAATTTTAGGGGCAAATAATATAATATATCCAAATAGGGAGGGCAAATAGTATAATATATTCAAATAGAGGGGGTAAATAGTATTTACTTGATAATGTCATATCTGTTAACGATAATTGTGACAGAAAATATGACGGAAGGGGTTAATAATATAATTATGTGAAACAGAAAGGGGAGATAATATAATTATGTGAAACAGAAAGGGGAGATAATATAAATTTTAAATGTTACAGACCAAGTAGTATAATATAGCAAACCACATGTGGTCAATAGCAATTCACCGTTTAAATAACAACTTTGAGAAAACTATAGGCTTTGTGAATATATGCCATTATATGATGAGAGTGGAATACGACTGAGAAGTATGCTGGCTGAGGCATACCATAGGAGTAAAGTGGCAGCTGATAACTTACAAGCCATGACAAATGAAATGGTCAACACAACAGATTAACTACAACTATGTTGAATGGTAAACTTTAGAGATGGTATCTCTCAACCTAGTGTCAAGATGATAATGACATCAGAATAAAAACAAGATCAGTAATTCATCATAATGCCTATCTATAAGCAGCCTATACTTCATTTACTTCCATGGAACTTAAGATCTTTAACACTATATTCAATTTGTATAGAAATAATAAAACCAAGAGCCAAAACAAAAATCATTTACATACCACACAAAGTGAGCAGCTGAAGGATTGGGTGAAGAGGAACTAGCAACAGCAACTACAGCTGATTCAAGAAGCTCATGATGCCAGTCAACTAGATTCAACCAGTGCCGATATTTGGAATCTTCTCTTACCTTCCTATTTTCGATTTCAATTCTTGCTTTCTCAAATAACATTGTCAACAGAACTGAGTAATATGATTCTGGGGACCCAGGCTTAGTTCTAGAATTTGCTTGACCAATTTCATGTGAAATTATTGCACTCCACTGTTCAGGAAAACATTCATGATCGAGCAATGCAAGCAATAGATCAAGTTGAGCACAGCTAGAGGAATTATATCCACCCAAACACCAAGGGAGAAATGTTTCTTTGAATACAAGCATGAAAGACTCAGGTTCTAATTCTTTGTCCCTATCATCAGAAAGGGAAGGGGTGCAAGGCTGCCCTTCCTTGTAAGAAATAAGTTCCTGAACCATCCTCCGTTGTCCAAATAATGAAATTGCGGCTGACAGCAATCTCAAACCATCTGCTATGTCCTAAGATCAAGAGAATTCAATATCAAAGTATAAGCATGTGTTGAAACAACACTAAAAAAGGACTGAAGAATGAAATGTGAATTGCATGATAAACACAAACTGGGAAAACTTTATTTGAGAATATGAAAAGACTCAACTTGACCAGTCTTAATCCCTTAAATTTGTCAGGTATGGCTATACGGATTCATTTTTACTATCCTATCCAGCTTAGAGTAGAGAACTATTGGATGCTAAATATTTTACAGCAAAGTCAGGCCTGCAACATGCAAAACTCAAATACTATATACAGCTTTCAATAGTCAGACATTTCACTTGAGTAAACATAAGACTAAAATAAAATAACAAACATCAGAGTCCTTTTTTTTCTCTTCTGAAGAAAAAGCAACTGAGACGCTACACGCCATTATAGAGAAGTTTTTAATCAACAAAAGGTCTAGAGGGAGGGGCTAATAAAGCAAACTGCAGATTATTTATTGGAAGAAATCATTCTTCAAGAGTCCATTGGTCGAAGGGAGGACCAATGCATGCCACAGATTTGAAATCACATATTCTCAAAAGTTGGGCATACAGCCATCAAAGACAACACTCTGAATAACATAGATGTAAGCAAAGTTCAGGGTAGGTTATGCAAGCATAGATGTAAGTACAGGGTAAACTATATCCAGAAACAGAAATGCAAGATCTCACAAGAAATCAATTTATAACACGACTTCCTGTCAAAAGATGTATAGTAAATAGTCACTCACAAGAGATCTTATCAACGGGAAAGACTTGGCCAACATTGGTCCCACTAAGCAAACTACAGGCCAATTTTCACCTTTCTGCACAGAATACTGTTTCAGTGCTGACAGAAATTTTATGACCTGTTCCACATTTTCAGTATTTCTTCTTGTGTTCTCTTTTTTCTGAAACATCTCTAAGCAATTCTCTTGAAATGTCGCACAAAAAGAAGAAAGGAGATCATGCTCCATTAAATAAATGCCTGAAAGAACTTCTACAATACATTTTCCCAACTCTTGCCAATAATTCATAGGATACTTGATCTTCGATAAATCTGCAATCTGCTGGTGGGGAGTTGCACAGGCATGCTCAGGGCGATCCTCAGATGTTCCAATGAATGTGCTATTCTGATTCTTTAAGCTAGCAAAGTACATGTATTCTTGCCACAGAAGCTTAATCAGGATCTTGTCAACAAGATTAACTCTAAATTGATGTGCAGAATCCAAACTTTCACAATACCTGGTATACCAAAAATAAGTTATAAAAACCAAATGCCTAAAACAAATACAGAGAAAAAAATGATCAAATAATATCTCCACATTCACTATTGGAAAGATAATGTGACTGGATCCAGCAGGAGATTAATTTATGTAAAGATAAGTGAAAAAGATCTCACCTTGAAGCGTTATGCAACCCCCAAAGGAAACACTCCTTCAATGCAAGGAAAAATTCTAGACTGTTAGCAATTGTTGAATGGAATGAAGTCCTTCCATCCCACAGGTTGTGGAAAAAATCAAGAAAAAACTTATCTCCCACTGTTGATTTGGAAGGCACAATATCCAAAAATAGAACCAGAGCTGGATAAGAGACCTTTTGAGATCCAAAGCACCCATTCCTAAGAAAAGTCCAAAACCGATTTAGCACAATTTTCTGGACATTTACCAATGTCCAACTTTCAGGGAATCTTTTAGAAAATAGCAAAAATGCATCCCATATTGACGAATGACAAGTAGGATCATTTTCCTGAAAAGCACCAAGTATTGCAGCAGCAAGAATTTTCAAATTTCCATCATTAAAAGCATGAGGAATGTTTTTAATAAAACTTTTTAATGCTGAATATGTAGCTGCCCGGATTACAGAACTCGGGGACTTCAAAAAGTCCACAAAATATTTATGCACGGAGAATAATTTTTCAGCAAATAATATAGCAGTTGTTCTAGCCTTTGAAGCATGTTTTGATTCAGCAGCTACATTTTCAAAACCAGGTCGCTCAGATTGCACACAAACCAAAACATCAAGGAACGTGGCCAATGCCAATAACGATGAAGATATCACCTGGACACCAAGTAAACAGTATAAAAATTAATGATAGACAACAGCAGAAGAATACCTCAGAAGGAAAAAGAAACCTGAAGCCACAATGCGATGCATTAGATGAGTGTGCAGGGGTAATTTTAATACAGTTAACAATTTCCCTCTGCTGCATTAATCTCATTTTTTATCATGCAATAATTTCAGGCCAGTAAGGAAATATGGTGTAGCAATATTAACCTAGGAGAAATCTCCCATAAGCGCCTCCATTGGACAATTATATAGCCAATTCACATTCACTTAATAAAATTAGAAAGTACATGCTGAAAAGAATAAAGAATATAATCTTTATACAAGTAAAAAATTGCAAAACAAATGAGACAACAAATCTTGCATGTGTTATTTAATGGAGAATTAAAAAGAAAATTATTGAGAGGACAGACAAGAATCAAAGATGGGAGAGCAGCATCTGATCAATCCAACTGTCCAAGCAAATAGCTCTAGGAAAAATTCTAATAACAAGGTGGAAAAGTAATGATGGCAAAGACATAGCCTCATTAATAACCATATCTCCTCCCCTCTGCTAATAGATCATGAGTTCAAATCTCCTCATTCCAAATATTCAAAGAGAAAAGATACCAAGAAGAAAAAAAGACCAAAGTGAAAAGAAATTAAGCTTGGATAATAGGTATTGCTTGCCACTGAATCAAAGAGTTCTCTTTTTGATCCTCCCCTTCCATTGAATTAATTTTCAAGGCTTTATACCCAAGGAATTACTTTCTTTATTCCCAACAAGATGTAAAAGGATATATATGGATAATTATTTGCTAAGCATAATACAAATTCAAGGAAAAGAACTGCAAGTTAATTTTGTGAATGGACATTGGGACATATCCATAACTAAGATTATTTCACAAAGAATAGTGGAATGCCATATTCACCAATTAATTGCAAATGCATATATAATTAGTTAAACAGAAACAAAGGCAGTATAATTTTCAAACGGATAATTGGACATTAATATAACCAAATTCAATATGAAAAGAACATGTGCATTTTGTTTATCCATATATCAACCAGAGACAATGAGATTCATTCTTCTTTGAGAGATCAAGAGGGAAGATGAGGGAGGGAAGGGGGGAAAGAGAGAGAGAGAAGGCACATATTTACATCTTAATATTTTCCAATAATTCCACATTACATTGTTAGAATAATGATATTGTATTTACAATATGAAAATATTTGGTACTTGAAGACAGTGTGTAGCTAAAGATAGAAATAGACCACAGCATACCTGCTGGTGCATGTCCTCCAATTCATCTAAGGCAACTGCTTTATCAGACATGCTTTGCGGTGTGAGCTTCAAGTTTTCCTCCAAATACATAAATACCTCAGTTGTGCATAAAATTAAAGCATCTAATCTCTTTTCTTGTGCAGGAAAGGCCGCCTGTTAAAGCCGCAAGGAACAAAATTTTTTAAATCAATAAAGGAAAGTAAGATAAGTTATACATAGAGGATGTTCAGAAATGAGTCAAAGTAAGATATGAGAATATTAGCAGCGTTTATGGGAAATAATCTTGTCTTTTTTGATATTACTACATTTTGCATTTGATGCCCAAGTAAACCATGTGTCCAATCCTTTATCAAAATTACACTATGTACCTTGATCAAGAAAAAGTTCCTACTCTCTAAGGCAGGCGCATGGCAACAGCTCTCCAGCATTAGACCTCTTTTTAACAAAAACAAAACTTTGCAGCAACGAAAAAATGATAACAAACCTGTAGCGACCTCTTTGCAGCTAGAGAAACTTCAGAAACTGGATCGAATTGAGAAAACCACCATGGTCCCATCAAAGACTTCAGGTGTGGAGCTAAATCTCTCCTGTAATACAAAGGTTCCACAGCAGAATTATTACCGCAAACGAGCATGTATTGAGACTGAGGAAAATACTAATGAGTTATGCCCAAAGAAAGTTTTGTGGTAACCAAAGAAAAAAAGTACATTAAACAACGAATTTTCTTCATTTATATTTCCAAACAGGTTGCGTTTTACAGATAGAGAAACAAATAAGAAATCAAAATAGCACATCCACAAGTGTATAAAACATCTTCATACCCTACAGCAACAACAAGGCTGCTCATGGTTTCATGAGTGGCTCGCCGAACTTCTCTATTGTAATCCAACAACAGCCTCTTGTATTCAAATGCCTAACATGAGAGCACAAATTGCCAATTTTTAGACTAAATGAAGATATCTAGAGAATAATAAAGCATAAAGTACAAACAGCTAAAGATCAAAAATAGACTATAGAATCAACAACCTATTATTCAACATTTCATATCCAAAAAAAAAAAAAGTATAGGAAAATAACTTCATGAGATCAGACACATAAGTGAAACTCTAACTTTATGAGCTCAGACACATCATCTGATTATAATTCCTCAAGAGTCACAAAAAACAATTCTAAATTGACCCCAGTAAATATGAGAGTTATTACAGAAATTGAGAATGACTGTTGTGTAAAAGACAACCACATGGCTAAGACAAACAACCAACAATGATTTGTTTAAACAAGATATTTTTTCCTAGAAACAATTTCTTTCTGCTTAACATAACTTCCTAATTTCTCACATATCATAACCAAATTGATCATTTTCAAGAAGATATTAAAGCCTTTATCTTTGTCGTTTCTTACACTGCTATTACAGCCACAAATTTGATCAAATATTTGTACAAAAGAGAAAGAGATATAGCACATACCCATTGTGGAATAATTGGCACCAAATCCTTTCCAGACTTTTGCTTGAACAGAAGACACAGAGATTGCAGAGCTTTAAGCTGTACAACAAACTAAAAGTTAGCATTGATATATCATATACACACATAACCATTGTATTATATATGTTCACAGTTGACTTTAATAATTAGCATATTCTAGTGCAAGTAAATATTTTTACCTTGGTTGTAGGATCCTTCCTGGCCAGTCTTTTCAAGTGTAGAGCCACTTCACTGTCTACATCCTGAAACAACAACAACTAGTGTTCAGGTATCAAGAGCATGGACCGGGCAACAACACAATAAGTTTTTTTAAAAAAAAAAGTGATGAATTTGAGCATCAAAGGGAAGAAAACAAAAAGAAGAAAAGGCATACCAACAAGGAGGTGGATTCTTCAGTGGACAAGGAAGCATCGAGACGAGAGCTACCAACATAGCCGCCAAAACCAACGGTAGCAGCAGAACCCGATGGCAACAGCGAAGCAGCCAAACTGAAATTATATCAAAATATTTACCATAGAAAAAAAAACAAAATATTTGAAAAAAAAAAAAAAAACATTAAAGTAATGAATGAATAACCTGCTGCTTGAAGGACGGGACTTGCTCCTACCAGATTCTCCTTTTTGTCTGCCCATTGCGATGGTAGAGACTACGAACACAACGATTATATGTTTATGATTTCATTAGAAATTACTACAATTCAATTCAATGGTAGAAACTATAAAGATGTATTATTTTCTCTTTGCTGCAAGCTCAACGAGTCGACAACAGTAATGTATTCAAAGAAGGTGCGCTCCTGAATTATTTATTGGTTTTTCTTTTAGGGCTAAATTCCACTCTAATTATTTATGATACAATAAAATTTAGAACACTTTGTATTTCTTATATATATATGAAAATAAGTAAATTTACAAAAATATCCTCATCATTTATTATATACAATTTAATAATTTACCGATTACAATTAAAATTAAAATTTTAATTAAATTGTATTTGTTTATTTTTATAAGGTCAACTGTTTATTATATAAGATCAAATAATTTAGTAATTTCTTAATTAAAATTAAACTAATTATTTTTATACTTTAATTTAAATTGTATTTATATTTTAATTAGGTTACCACTTGTCTACAAATTTACTTTTCTGGCTTCATATCAAGAATGTAGGGTTGAGTACGGGTCAGAGCAGTTCGAAGAATGCAAATTCTCTGGACTCGACCCAAATGTCGGAGAATTCAAAAATTAATTCTCCGGACCCATCCCCGAAAATTTAAATCTCCACTCCGAATTGTTCCGAAAAATCAGAGCAATTCTGGACGGAGATTCAGAGCAAATGGAGAATCCAAGTCGATCCGGAGCGAAACCAAAATTTGAAAATTATAGTATTATTCATTATCTAAAAATTCATATTTAAACAATAGAAAATTCCAAAACCTATTATAAAACCACATAACACATGTAACATGAAATTTAAAAAAATTAATTTAAAATTTAAAAAATAATCTATTAAGAAAAATAGAAAATGAAGTTATTATAATACTTATAACACTAGCATTTCAATTTCAATCCATAAATTTTTCACTAAAATTATATAGTTTAATTTTTAACTTATATATTTGAAATTAATATTTAATAAATTACTGATATATATATATATATATTTGTTACATTATATTAAATATATTATATCTAATAAATTGTACTATTTTTTTATAAATTTTATTTCTAAGTTGGCTTAATATATATCCAGGCTCCTAAACTTGCCAGCTTTTGTCACTTTGGCACCTCAACTTATGATTTTGCCATTTTAACACCTGAACTTGTCACTTTTTGTCTAAAATACACTAATCTAATGATCTAATACATCTATCACCCCATGTACTTGACACTTTTTGTTAGTTTGGCACCTCTACTTGTAGATTTTTGTCAGTGAAATACCTCTTACGTGTCACTTGCTGATTCGCTAATGTGATGACAATGGTTTAAAAATTACATTTTAGGCAAGTTCAGGATTTAAAATGGCAAAAGCGTAAGTTGAGGTGCCAAAGTGACAAAAGCTGGCAAGTTAGGGGCCTGGATATATATTAAGCCAATCTACGTTTTATTTTAATATTTATATTTTAATACTTTTATATTTGGAATATATAAAATAAGATGATTATAATTTAAACATATAAGATTATTATAATAGTACTGTCTTTCTAATAAATTTTACTATCAAATTTTTATTTATAAATTTAAATTTATTTTATAATTTAAACATGTATTGAAAATTAAATTTAATTGATGAGTGTATTTATTTTATTTCAAACAATCAATTAGTATTTAAAATCTCAAATATTATATGTTAAGTCAACACTTAAATTTAATAGTAGATTATAAAAAATAAATTATTTGAGTATAATTAATTACTAAAATGGTACTAAATTTTACTTGTAATATGTAATTTTAGATTTCTAATCTTCTTTTAGGGCAATTCTAGATTTCTATTTTTATCAATCATTGATTATCAATTGTATAATATTTCATAAAAAAATAAAGATAATAGCTATTAGTAAAACTATTGAGATTTATATACTCACATATATATATATTATGCATGTGTGTGTATATACATATATGTATGTATGTGTGATATATATATATATATATATATAATTTTAGTAAATTATCAATTCTGGTTTTGGTTTTTTGGTTCGGAGCAATTCGGGACGGTTCGGTTCGGATCTCGGTTCCGAGAACTTAAGATCTCCAGACCCGTCCCAATAAAAATTTTCGGGATAGTTCGATTCGGAGAAAGTCAAACGGTCAATGGAGATTTTCAGTTCTGGCAATTTTTGGTTCGGGTTTTCGAAACAGTTCGGGTTCTCCGCGATCCGTGCTCAGCCCTACAAGAATGGTAATTATATTGTTAAAATTAGCTATTATGTAGCCGAATCAATTTTAAATGATGACTACTTTGATGCTAATTATATTGTTAAATTTAGCTATTATGTAGCTAAATCAATTTTAAATGATGAATACTTTGATGCTTCAAGCTCTCAGTTGGATGGTTCCTTCTTGAAATATATATGACATTTATATTTACCTCTAAGGGTGTGTTTAGTTCAAATGAATTCCATAAAATTTTGTAGAATTCATTTGCAAATCTAAATTTGTGTGTTTGATTCAAATGAACATTTGATGAAATTCATTTTCAATTCCAATTTTTTTATTTATGGAATTGGTGATTACTAAATCAAATTCTTAAAAAATTGTGAGGATTTCCAAATGAAATCTATAGTTTTAAAACTATATTTTTATAAAGTCAAAAATACCCTTTTTTTCAAATCCTATTTCTATCTTTCCTCCTATTTGTCTTCTTTTTTTAAAAAAAAAAAAATTTTTGAGAGAAATCTTTTTTCTTTCTTAGATCTATAGATGTGCTTTCTCTTAACGCTATGTTTTCTATTTTACTTGCTGAGAAAATGGATTTTCTTCTCTAAAAACCACACCACTCACTCACTCTGTATTTATATATATAAAAAAAATCATTAGTTTCAAAATGTTGATATTAGCTTGAGCTTTCTACTAAAACCATACTGATTAGCAGCAGTTACAACTTAGAGATCATAAATGCTTGCTCAAGAAGTAAAGAGGTAATTTAGTACATCTGTCACAATAATTTCAGTTCATCATGGCGCTAAGGCCATCTCCAACCCAAACAGTAAATTTACTGCAACTTTTACAGCAAAATTGTTGTATCTACAGTACTTCATCTCCAACCCATAACATTAATTTTTACATCAAAAAGAATATTCTCTATATATTCTTTTATATTTCTTATTATTTATTAATTTTTTACATTTTATTATCTTTACAAATTGCACCCATACTTTTTATTTTTTACATATTCATCCAAATGGAATGTTTTTAATAGTTATTTATAAATATTATATAATTAAATATTATATTTATTTTAATATGTATGTAATGTTTTAATATTAATGTAATGTTAGTTAATATTTATAATATATATTCAGTGTTATTGTATATCCATGTGAATATAATTAATAACACATATAATTAATATAAATAGTGATGTAAATAATAAAAATATAATTAATAAGACATTAAAATAATTTTATATTTTTATAATTAAAAAGTTAACAAAATAAATTTCATGTAAAAGAAATAAAATAAATTTTGGATGAAATTGGTGTAAAATATTAGACATATAAAAATACATGGTCATTATGTAATAAAAAAAAAAAAAGTGATATTGAACAGTGTTGCTGTGATGAACAGTGCAACAGCAAACAGTGTTGCTGTGATGAACAGCGCACAACAAAACTGTTGTTGCACTGTTCAAAATAGCAATTTGGAAAGCAATTTTGCTGTCCTGGTTGGGAAGCAAATTTGCTAAAAATCAGCAAATTTACTTCCCAGTTGGAGATGCTCTAAGCCAATGTAAAATGACAACTTTTAAAAGAAAAGGTAATGCTTTGATGTGTTTTTTAGTATGGTTTAAATGAGTGAAACTAAACTTAAATGGATGTATAATGGTTAAAGGGTTTCCTTGCCCTGATGTAGTTCTGATGGTTTTTTAAGGAAAAAAATAAAAAATAAAAAATAAAGAAGTGAAGAAAATTGAGGCTGCTGGTGTCATAAAGAAGCAGACAAGAAGGTTGGTGTTCTGGTATAAAGACAACACAAAAAAATTTATTGTGTGTGACTGTTAAATATGGCTGATGACTCATGTAAAGTAAATAAACTTTATTCACACTGTAGCATGTTGCTTTCAAATATAAATTTTTTTTAGTAAAATTTAGAAATTTATTTTTTTTTGTTTCTGTTTGAATAGATTCGATTGGAATGTAATTTTTCCCTAATGATGGTGAATTTGGTGAATGGGGTACCATGGTGGTGATGTTGCTCGTAAACTTTTTGAAATTGATAGGATTTTCCTAGTTAGAATTGATGTGTAGGCAAAAGGTTTAGATTTGAGGGGTAACATGATTTATTATTGGAGAATGCCAGCCATAGATTTTAATTATGGTTTGAAAAGATTTGAGAATGATGCGTGTGTTTTCTAAATATTTTTATATGGAGATGATGAAGGGCAAATTGATGTATTTATATGCATTTAACCGATAAAAATTTAGAGGAGTTGGTGAATCCTAAAACAAAATGTGGATAAATGCTACAGCAAAACCACATACTAGCAAGTAGAACTGTAAATAAGTCGAACGGTTGGCGAGTTATTTGGAGCTTAACTTGATAAAAATTCATTTTAATTCGTATATTGAAACTCGTTTAATAAATGAGCTGATTTAAACAATTCAAAGTTCGGCTCATAAAAACTCGTGAATAAACTCGAATAAAAGCTCTTGAGTTGTTCGTAATTTTAATGTATTAATAATTTAATCATATAAATATAATATATAATTTTTTTTATAAAAATTATTTAAAAAATATATTATTAAAATAAAATCATAATTTTCATTAAATATATTATAATTTATTTTAAATTTTTTATGTATAATTTTAATTTATGCTTTACATTTTTTAAAATTTCTTTAGGCATCATTTAAGCTCGCGAACACTAAATGACAAATCAAATTCGACTTTTTTATAAACGAATTAAACCTAAACAAGTCAAAACTCAATTCGGCTCATTTACACCCCTACTAGCAAGTGTATCCCATGTTATAAACCCAACAAATGGGTCTGAAATGTGACCCAGGTGAGTAAAAGAATTAGAACAACGGGTACAAAAGAACAAGTCCAAACAAAGATTTAGTGTAAGGAAGAAAGATATTGTTAAAGTAAAATGCAACGTTTGTGGACAAAATGGGCATAATAAGAGGTACCAAAGTGTTTCTACAAGTACTGTGCATATATAACATCCCTGTAAGTAATCCAAATTCACTTAGTTACTTGATTTACCACATTAATGCAGTTCTTTAAAAATTTGTTACTTAGTTGTTTGATCTACCTCGTTAATGTAATTCATTAAAAATTTGTTTTTATTTTAGTCACCAAGTAATGTGGCTGCTAGTGCAAGCATGAGGTCACGAAGTAATTCAATTCCTTGTACTGAACAGTGGATGGTTGATGTGAGTGCTTTCTAACATGCTCAATATATATAGTGTACATACTGATAAGTTATAGCAGTTTTTTTTTTTTTTTTTCAGACAATAAATTTTTCCTTGTCAATAATTGATTCCAATAAATGTAATCCAATACAACAAAGGACTCTCTTTACTCCACCGGCTGAATTCGCATCTTTATATATAAACACATAATGCAACACGAAACAATCATAAAGCAATCAATCAAACAAAAAATTTCTGTTTGATTACTCCTGAACAAGATCAAAACCAAGAATAAGAACCAGAAGATGAACTCATAAAACAGCTTAACAGCTCCTCCTATGTGCGCCAATGGCTGTGGTTTCTTCGGTACAGCAGAGAAACGTAACATGCATGTGCTCTAAATGCTACAACGATTATCTCAAACAAAAGTTCATTGCTAAATCTTCCTATAGGGTATTAAACCTCGCATGTCACTAAATTTTTATTAAATTTCAAAAAGGATATCCAATTTCAATTTGTTTCTTTTCAATCACTGAATTTTGATTAAATTTCAAAATGGATATCCAATTTCCAAATTGGTCCCCAATATTTTGCCCAAATTTTACATTGGCCCTTATAGTTTTTTTTATCCAAATTGGTTTATGGAACCGGACCGGAACCGTTCATTGGCCGGTTCGGAACCGGCCGGTTCCGGTTCTAAACCGGATTTAAATTTTTATTATTTTTTTTTACTTTTTTTTATTATATTTAAATATTTTAAAATATTATAATAATTTTTAAAATAATTTTAATTAAGTCAAAAACACTGATATAATAAAAAAAATTGGAGTTAATAATTTTTAAATAATAAATGAATTAAAATTAACAATG
>CATIWO010326234.1:0-11463 GCA_949673435.1 Macaranga tanarius | reverse complement strand
CAAAATTTTGTCATCTTGCTACTTCGCCTGTCACACAGGCGAAATAGATTTTTCGAAACTGACAAAAGTTAACCTGAACTACAAAAATAGAATTTTTTTAAAAAATAACCACAAAAATGGAATTTATGAAAATTTGGACCCTATTTTGATAAATAGCCCCCGAAGATAGCAAGTCAACCTAAAAGAATCAGGCGCTTTCTCTAAAATGGGTTCCCTTTGACAGTTCTTTTTTTCAATATATTTTAAAAAGTAATTTTACAAATGAAATTAGACATCATAAAATTAATTTTACAAAACTAACACAAGAGTACATGAAGCAACATGGGAGCCAAAAAAAACCAGGAAATAACCAAAAAAAAACTAACCAAAGGCTACACAATCTGTCAACACAACTAAAAAAAAAAGAACTGCAAAGCATGTTTTTTCCCGTGTAGGATCTTGGGAGCAATCTCAGAATTATTAATTGGGGAATCTTGCAAATTGTTTGCATTGGAAAATTAAAGTATCCAAGCCTGGTGTCGCAATTCCCCTATAACCTCAAAAACCTCACTTTATCAGTATCTTTTTATTTTTGAGAATAAATATGATTGATTGAATTAATTTTTAATGACATGGCGTTTATGTGAAATGAATTTGAAAAACAATGGAGGAACTAAACCTAATCGGTAAAACATATTATATAAATTCTTTTTTTATTCTAAAAACTACTTATTTATACTAAATGATGGTAATGTACTATAATTAAATAATTTTCTTGCTTTCTGACTACTTTTTTCCTAATGTTTTTCTCATTGTTAATTTGTTATTGTAGATTGTTTATAACCCATTGCAAAACACGAATGCTAATTTCCTAATAGACGTCCTTAATTAATCAGATGTTAAATTTAACCCTATGCATGCCAACTATAGAGGGAAGGGAATGGAAGATTTTTGTAAAAGGAATGAGAAAGAGGGAAAGAGGGCCGGGAGAGAGTAAAAACTATAAATTTTATTGTATTTGATAACTTAAAATTAATTAAATAAAAAAAAGAAAAAAATGTTTGAAAAGGAAATAAAACTTTAAATTACAATGTATTTTGAAGTTGAAATATTTTACATCTAATTGAGGGTATAATCAATTTCACATTCTACAAGGGGAATGAGGAAAGATAATTCTCATTCAATTCTTTTCCCGTTTATTAACTTTTAATAGTCAAATAACACAATATCTAATTTTCATCCTACTATTTTCTTCTATTTTTTTTTTTAACAAGGTCCATATTTCAGGACTGATACGGAACACAGTATTATCAGGACGGTTAGGTGGGACCCAGTATCATCGGGATGGAAATAACACAAAATCTAATTTTTCTCCTACTCTTTTCTTTTTTTTTTTAAACAAGGTCCATATTTCAGGGTTGATACGGGACCCAGTATCATAGGGACGGAGAGGCGGGTAGTTAGCAGTTAGTTATTAGAAGGTTGTATATTTTGAAAACTATTTTTGTGAGCCACCACTAAAATGGGATCTTACATGCCTAGTGTGAAAGAGAAAAATTGAACCCAAAATTTCTCCCTCCCAAAAGTAAATGCTCTTACCACTTGAGTTAGACCTCAAATGTCCTTCTACCATTTTCTCATCCTTTATATTCCCTTCAATTCATGCATACTTTAAAATGTTGTAAGCTTATATAAACATATGTTTTATGGGTAATTTACACCCTTCATTTCTAACATTTTAACTGGATCCTATTATTGTCATATACTTTTAATATGCCAGTTAAAATTGCCAAAATTTTAATTTTAATTTCATTATAGTCTTTATTGACTTTTTTTTTTTTTTTTTTTTTTTTTTTTTTTCAGAGCTTACTAGCACGTTAATCAATAACCACAAACGTCAGTGGATCTTCTATCGCCATCTTTAATTATGTTGACGTTGACGAATGTAAATTTAGGTCAATGCACAAGTGAACTTTCAGGCTGAAAAAAAGTGAGAAGGGATTTAATGGGATTACTCTTAGTTCTTTTACAATTAAAAATATTTTAATTGAAAATGATTTTAGGATGGTCAGAATTAAAATCTTTGTAATTCCCAAAGTATTCAGTGATGATAGATTGTAAAATTTTATATTTTATATAAGTTCTTAGGGATATATTTATATACATTAAGTAAGAAGTGTTTATACAAAAATACAATAATATAATTGTAAATAGTAGAATTGAGTAAAATTGTAAAATAGCACGATGTTACTTCTTTTCAACATGATTTCATATGATCTTATCATATTAAATAGCGAGTTCAATGTAAATTTAATTGATTATAATTTTATAAAGGAAAAATTATCAATTTTATCTTAAACTTTTGATCAATTATTAATTGAATTATATTTTTAAAGTTAATTCAATGTACTTCTCCAATTTTACCAATTATGTCAAATTTATCCAATTTTATTTGATAAAATAAATTTGACAGCAATTCAAAATTTTTATTTTTAAGAAAATATAAAATTTTAAAAATATTTTCAAGTTTTAATATTATTATTTTAAAATAAAAATATAAAGTAAGCACTTTTAACTATTACTATAAATAATGATAAAATTTTTATTTTCTTATTTTTTTTATATTTTTCAAAAAATCAAATATTTTTTATATTATTGACTAATATTTTTAGTATATCAAAATTCTCTCTCTCTTTTTTTTTTTCATTTCATACTTTTTTTATTTGACTTTATTATAAAATTTTTAAATAATACAGTTGAAAGTTGCAAGTAAATTTTAAAGAATTAGAATATAAGTATTTTAGTGAAAAAAATTAAATTTATGAAAATTTTTAGAAATTAAATTATAAATTTATATCAAGAGTGGTAAAATTTAAATTTAGTTTTTTTTTATATTTTATTTTTTGTAAGAAAAAAGGATCAAAAATGTAATAAATGTCTAATTTATTTTATAGGAATTTCAAATAATTTTTAAAAATATAATTAGATACTTCAAATAAAATTGAATAGAATTGATACAATTTATAAAGTTGAAGGAGAAAATTGAAATGACTTTAAAAGTATGATTCAATTGATAATTGATCTAAATTTAAGGATACAATTAATGGTTTTTCCTTTATAAATATTTTAAGTCGTTCAAGTGATTAATTTTAACCCAAGTCTCAAAAAAACTAATTTTTTCTCATAAAATTGTAAAATTCTACAAGTTTTTTTCATAAATAAATATTTATTTTTTATAAATTATTTGAGGAGAAAGATCACTAGGGAATGATCAGAGTGCATAAAACCAATACAAGAGTACATGGAGCACAATGGGAGCCAAAAACACACCAGCAGACCAGGAAATAATGGAAAAAAAAAAAATCTTGCAGCCGGCAAAACCGATACAGCAGCAGCAAATCAAAGATATAAAGTCAGACTCAAAAGAAGCAGCAGCAGCTCAGTTTCCCAGCAGAAAAGCACAAGCCTAAGTAACAACAGAATAAGCAGCAACCATGAAGAAGAAATAACAGCAACAACACATGACAGCATCAGAGAAAACGAAAATCCAGCAGCAGCAGTTTTCATCAGAGTGATCCACAACAGAAATGGAAGCCAGCAATACAGGAGATGATAAGAGCACCGAACTGCTATCTGCAACAGAAATTGAAACTATTCAGAATAATAGTAGTTGTGAGACAAATAAGTTGACTTGTGATTTTTACAACAAATGAGACATAAGTCCAGAAATTTTGTGTTGAATCTAATGAAATGTGTTAAGAGTCAGGGAAGTTGATCACTGAAAGGTGTACCTTAGCTTAATTTTCTTTAGGAACAAGCTATGATTTAAAGGGAATGAGAAATAACAGAAACAGAAGAGAATATACTCGCTACTCATTATGGTTGGAGTTATGCTCAACATCAATAATCTTCTATGTAGACATGGTGCACATGTGCAATTTTATTCCAATCCTCTCCCTTTTTATCCTTAATTCTTGATGATAATGTTGGAACGTTTTCCAATTTCACATATCGGAGAGTCCTAATATGTTGCAAGCCATCAGGGAGCACCTTCAACTTTTCACAAGATCTGATCCCAAGTTCTGTCAGACAGGGCAGTGCTCCTTTCTCCACATGCCATTCCTCAAGCTGCACTAGCACCCATAAATGCAGCACTCAAGCTTAGGAAATCCTCCAGAACTGCAAAGCATGTTTTTTCCCGTGTAGGATCTTGAGAGCAATCTCAGAATTCTTAACTGGGGAATCTTGCAAATTGTTTGCATTGGATCATCAACGAGTCCAGATACTGATAAAGTGAGGTTTCTGAGGTTATAGGGGAATTGCGACACCAGGCTTGGATACTTCAATTTTCCAGCCAAATATGCAGTGCTGAGATGCACATGATCTGATAAAGACTCCAAGTGTATCTCTAAGTCTTCGTGACCTGATTCATCAAATGAGTTCAACTTCAAATACTGGAGACCTTTTAGGTTCATAACCCAGTTAGCCACAGCAGACAGCTGGGAAGACATCCTTGTTTTCGGATGGCACTGATATCTTGCATTTCAGTCCCAATTTGGTAACTTTTAACATTCTGTCAAGGCCATTTCTCACTGGACTATTCTCATTGACAAATAAACCTCGAAGTGTTCGAAGATCTAGTAGAGAGCTATCTTCTTTTCCATGGACAAACATGCAGCAAGAACTCTCATCTAGGAACAGATACCTCAGTTTTTGCATCTTCCAGATTGATGTGGGAAGCGTGTCGATTGAAGTACGCTTCAAGTCAAGTGTTTCAAGGTTCAACAATTTGCCGATGAACATGGGAAGTATCTCCAGGTAAGTCGACCTCAAGCCAAGGTACCTCAACTGAGTGAGTCGATTCATTGCCTTGGGCAATTTTGGCTTGTACACACGCTCAAGGTCTAGCACCCATAAGAACAGGAAGCAATTACTAGAGATGCATCGATCAAGAAAGTTGCCTATATCTTCCCCTGCTCTACTTCCCTCCCGAGTATCAAAGGATAAAAAGGAGACTGTATCTCTATAGCAAGAGTAAAGAGCGGTAGAGGTGCTGCCATGGATGTGATCAAAGATGGCATCATTTTGGTCAAGATGGTCAGTAAGATAGCGTGTGGCACCTATCCTGTTATTAGTTTCCCGGGCTTTTGAGAACCAATGCAGTCTCAGAGCCTCTGGTAGACAACAGGTCTTAATCTTGTCATTGTATTTCTTCGTAGTTATTTGAACCATATTATTGTTTACTAACTCTCTCAAGCACACCTCTGCAACAAACTCGGAGGGCATTTCATTGCGCTGATCCCTCAGACCCTCCGCTATCCACAAGGCAGTCAATCTTCTTGCAGGAATTTTATCACCTACTGGAAATAATCCAAAATGAAAGAGACATCGCCTCAGATACAAAGGCAAACTTTTGTTGATTGTATGTAAGATACTCGACCATGGTTCTTCATCTTGAATTAACTCCTCAAGCACCCTCGTGTACTCCTCTAATGTTGCATCAGTCTGCGATAGTAGTTCACCCAGTTTCACGATCACCCTCGGCAGCCCTCCACATTTTCTTAAAATGTTGGCTTTCAGTTTGACTTGTGGCTCTGGAAGGATGTTTCTCTTCAAAGTATGTACGAATAATGCCCAGCTTTGTTCATCAGTCCGTAGATGAAGTCTGTAAGTATAGCTAGTGTCCGTTACTGCTGGAGCTTCCCACAAGTTTCGGAGAATAAAAATTATTCTTGTCCCATTTGAAATGTCATTGAATACTCTTCTCATTCTGTCCCATAATGCCCGTACACTTGAGTGATCAACAACTATGAGAAACTTCTTCTCTGCTAATAATGCAATGACCCTCTGCCACAAGGTTTCTTCATTCTCAAAACATTTGAACGAGTTATTAACACTCAAAATCTCTTGTATAGAGTTTGCTCCAGACACCCAAAAACGGTGAGGGAAATTATCAACAATAGCCTTGTTATGGAAGATTAACTTAGCAAAGCTTGTCTTGCCAATGCCTCCATCGCCAACGATGGAAATGGTAAGACAGCGGGGATCATCATTCAACAGCAATGCTTTAATTGCATCCACGTCCTCCTCAAAGCTCACCGTATCAAGATGATCAGCAGAAATACCACGTTCTGGGTGCAAGCTTTTAAAGTTGTCATGCTGTGAATTTCGAATTCGAGTGATATTATACATTCTATACCGAATATCCCGGACTTTAACCCGTATGTGACTCATCTGCTGTGCAAGCTTCTGTTGGGAAATGAACTTGCGAGGAGCCCAAATTAAACTCCTGAAGGGTCCAATCCCATTCTTCATTTGTGCAAGTTGCTGAACGTCCATGAAGATGCCGACAACATTCTCAGCTGACCTACAAACATCACAAAATTCCTCCAACCAAGCTATACCCTCTTCACTAAGTTCCCTTGACTCCACATCTTGCAAAGAGTCTTGCAAAGACCTGAATTCATCTCTTAACCATCTGACTTGCTTTCTAAGAGAAGCACCAAGCTGTTTTTGAAAGGTCAAGTACTCCAACTTACGAATAACAGGCCAAATAATTGAAGTGCCTAGGTTCATACCAAACAGAGCAAATGGTTTCTGCCATTGCCAAACAATACAACAATAGTTCAATTCGCCTATGGCATCTGATACATCAAAATTGATTTGTTCCAACGATTTCTTAAATTTATAATGATGAATCAAATCAACAAGAGCTAAAACATAAAATAATTCTTTTGGCAAATCAACATAGGCAGAGACATACCGAATGAAAGCAGCTATGTCTCTTTTCTTAACTAAACTGATATACAACTCATCAATCACATCTTCAAGGTCGTAAAGAATTTCCCTTAGTTGCTTCTCCCCTAGTGAATTCTGATGTTTCTTTATATCGTTTTCGATTCGTTTAATCTGATCTTCAATTCCAAGCAATGAATCTAGCTTATTAGCACGAAGATACGAAATTTTTCGCAACATAGTTGACACCGCTACTCTTCCCGCCATGGCAGTATTCACTTAGCTTCTCCTAAGATCTGAAAAACAATCAGTGGCTTCGGTATTTGCTCTTTTTTTTTTTTTGGGTTAACTGCTTGCTTATGAACTGAAGATAGCAAGTGAACCCAAAAACAATCAGGCGCTTTCTCTGAAATTGCTTCCCTTTGACAGTTATTTTTTTCAATATATTTTAAAAATTAATTTTACAAATGAAATTAGACATCATACAATTAATTAATTATTTATTTAATTATATTCATTCATAGATACACCTAGATAATAATTTTCTTAATTTAAATTTGAGTGAAAAAATTCATTTATATAGATAAATCTATGCTTATTATCAATAATGCATTTTGAGACTTAATTTCTCCCAGTATTTTTTTTAATGGCTAAATGCATAGTTTTACCTCTAAACTTTATTTGATTAACTTTTGACTTTTATTATTTTTAGTCTTACCTTTTAACTTTTATTTTAAACATTTTTCATTTTTAAATTTATACTTTTAAATTCTATTTATTTTATTTAATATTAAAAATGGACAAACACTTTATGTAAATGATTTTAAATATATATAATTTTTTTAGGTAAAATATTAGAATTACCTTAAATCAAATAAAAATTTTCAAAAATACAATGGTTTTTATTTTTTATTTTTTTTATCAAAACTCAACCACGCATATTTCATATATACTTTTTTTTTTCTTTTTTTTTTTTGCAGTCTTCTTCTTCTTCTCTTCTTATGCTCTTCTTCTTTTCATTATTATCATAAAATCTTTCAATTTCTTTATCTTTTTTTAAACTCATCACTAACCATAACAAAATTTACAAAATTAACCTCACTAACAGTGATTTTACGGCAACAAATAAGTCAAACTATATGTTTCTTTTTATTCTTCTTATTTATCTTCTTCTTCTTCTTTCTTCTTTCTTCTTTTTCTGATTTTATATTTTGAATTTGTATTTTTTGTTCTAAGGGTATTGATAAATTTTTACTATTTTATAAGTTTTTATTGATTTGATGAATCAATTTTTTTTAGTTATTGGAATTTGGGTGATTCTTAAATTTACCTTTTTCTCATTTTATTTTTGGATTTGTATTTATAGTATTATGGGTGTTGATAGATTTTTGGTTTCTCGTTGATTTAGTGGGTGTGTGTTGTGATATTTTTTTTATTGTTTTGATGTTGTGTTATTTGTTGAAGGTTGTTTTAATGTTTTTAAATTATTTTATTTCTTTAAATATTGCTAATTTTTTATTAATTATTCTCAAATTATTTTTTGGTTGTTTTCTGATTGTTTTATAGTTGTTGAATGGTTGTTTTCATGTTGTTTTGACGTTATGTATTTTTTTAGTTGTTGAAGGTTGTTTTCAAGTTGTGTTGAGGTTTTTTAATTGTTTTGTTTCTTTAAATATTATAATTTTTTTATTGATTGTTTTCATATTATTTTTTTGGTTATTTTATGGTTATTGAATGGTTATTTTAAGGTTGTATGAGGTTATTTTGATGTTATTTATTATTTTTTAGTTGTTGAAAGTTATTTTCAGATTATTTTGAGGTTGTTTTGACGTGTTTTTAATTGTTTTATTTCTTTAAACATTACAAATTTTTTATTGGTTATTTTCTGGTTATTTTATGGTTGTTAAATGGTTGTGTGAGGTTGTTTTAACGTTATTTAATATTTTTTAATTGCTGAAGGTTATTTTCATATTGTTTTGAGGTTATTTTGACATTTTTTAAGTGTGTTATTCCATTAAATATTACAATTTTTTTATTGATTGTTCTTAGATTGTTTTCTAGTTGTTTTGTGGTTGTTGAATTGTTGTTTTCATGTTGTATGAGGTTATTTTAACGTTATATATGATTTTTTAGTTGCTGAAGGTTGTTTTGAGGTTTTTTAATTATTTTTTTCTTTTAATATTATAAATTTTTTAGTAAATGAGTAAGTTAACATTTTTAAAAGTAAAATATATGACTTTTTTTTAATAAATAAATTCAATGAAACCTAAAATATATGTGATAGATCTATTTTATACTTGGTAAAAAAGAGGCAAATAAAGTTATTTGAATTGATTGTTTCTATTTGTTTTTTTGGTATTTTTTAATTATTTTGAATTATTTGTTTGTGACTCTATTCTTTATTGTTTTATTTCTTTAAATATTATAAAATTTTGAGTATATGAGTAAGTTAAAATTTTTAAAAGTGAAATATATATGTTAGAGATTATTTTACGCTTGGTTTCTTTATAGATATTAGAGATTATGTATTATTAAGATTTGTTAGAAGTTTTATGGATAGAATAGATAACTATAGTTCTTTTACATTTAAATTCTTTATTTGAGATTTGTTGTAACATCCTGCTTTAGAATTCTCTAAGTTTTAGATGAGTTTATGGACTTATTTATTATAGAAATAAGTTATGGGTCTTATTTTGTGCTTAAGGAGCATTCAGGGGTCAAAATGGATATTTTTCTTTAAAAAAAAAAGGTTTGCTACTATAGCAAACCCTTCTCCTACGTTTTCTGCAGAGGAAGAAGAAACAAAACTCCATTTTCTTTCTTTCTTTCTTTCTGTTCTTTCCTCCATTTTTGTTCTCTTTTTCTTTACTTCATCTCCACCAATTTTTCTTCTTATTTTCACATGCTTAAGGATTTAAGACAACAATTCAATCTTTCTTTATCAAATTCAAGATTTACAAAAGGATTTTGGGTAAGTTTCTAAATTGAACTTTTAAATTCTTGAATTATGTAAAAATGAAGTTTTTGATTGAATTTTTGAGTTTTTATGTTTAAATTGATCGAAAATAGACCTTTGAGATGTTTAGGATTCTGTTTGGTTGAGTTTTGGACTGTATTCTGGTGTTTTTAAGTGTTTCAGATGAGTTTTTATGTTCTGAAATATAGAGGTGGCACCTCAACGCAGAGGCGGGTGCCTCTGTGAAAAGGCGGGCACCTCTATACATAGAAGAGGCGCCTCTGTGCACAGAGAAGGTGCCTTTACACCTCTGGTGGCACCTCTGCAGATTTAGAGGCTCCGAAACTCAGTTTTGAGCGTTTTTAAACCATTTTTCGGGTCCTATAACATGTCCTTTAGCCGTAGATCAGTCTAAATTGAGTAAAATCAAGATTTAAGATGGTATTCTGATAATTTTATTTACAGATATGAGGGTCAGATCAAATTGGAGACGTAGAGACTAGGGCAAGACCAGCCAACTAGGTTCCTATTTAGCAGGCTTAGGTGAGTGGATATATATATAAAACTATTTTGAAACTATATATATATATATATATATATATATATATATGAAAGAATGTGTTTTTATATTTTAGAAAAAGGTTTTCTATGATTTGCATATGATGTTTCCTTACAAATAGAGTTTATCAAGCAATAGTTTATAACGCATGATTATATCAATTTTTTAGCTTTTATATAGGAACATATAACTTATGTTTATGATTGAATTAGCAAAATTTTTTTAAAACAATGATATGCTTATTATTTTAGTACTATGATTATGTTTTTAGTTTTATTTGATTATTAGTTTATGATTTATCAATAATGGTTATAATAGTTATTTATGAAATATGAATGACTTGGTTTATGGACAAAACTATATGCTCGTATTATGTACCTATTAGATTACACCATGATGACTGGTGTTTATTCAGATATATTATTCAGAAACTGTCTTGGGGATAGCGCTTGGTTGTACATATAGCCTTGGGGGCATACAATCGGGTGGTTAGGCCTTGGGGGCCAGCTCTGCGTATGCGTATGACCAGCTTTATGATAGCAAGTATATGTGCACATGGGACACTAGGTCATCAATGCCGCCTATTGTATTAGTACAATCTTTGGTTACATATTAAAGAGTGCATGGAATAGCATTTTTATGAATATAATGTTTTAGTCTTAACTCGGTTTGTAAGGAAGCGGTTTAGCTAAAGCATTATATTAAATCAACTTACATATACGCTTTACTATGTTATTGTAAGCAAGAAATAAATCAGTTTATATAAACTCTGTATTACAAATTCAGCAGTTTATTGAGTTTATATTATTTATAAGGCAGTTTATGAATATATAATTTTTATGATATTTTCTCAGCTTATTGATTTCCATTATTATGATTAAGCAGTTTTAGTGATATAATTATAATTATTTTCAGCTGATAGCTTGTGTTTCCACTTTAAATTATCGTATTTAAAGTTAGTCCACTCACTGAGTATTTTTGTACTCACTCTCTTTTATTTTTAAAAATATTTTCAGATCCAGCAGAGTAGCATCAGCAGTAGTGTGACGCCCCCAAACCTAATCATACACGTGGTTACTCACAATAAACATACGTGGCATAATCAAACATTCACTAAAGGTATAATAAATAATTTCTCAAATCATAAAGATACTTATATATACATACCATATTAATATGTACATACATCACATACATGTCAAGCATCTCACATATGCTTGTCTAGAGTAATACA
>CATIWO010326231.1:0-14779 GCA_949673435.1 Macaranga tanarius | reverse complement strand
ATTTATCATTCCTTTTTTACTAATAATACAAATTCCTTTTTAACTATTGCAGGCAATAGTTAAAAAGGAATTTGTATTATTAGTAAAAAAGGAATGATAAATTTTGGAAACTATTTTAAGTCAGAGCCTAAATATCTTTTGGATGCTGATAGGTGACTCTCAGTCACGACAAAGAACATGGAGGGCAAATTACTTTTTTGCCCCCCATATTTTAGGGAGGACAAATTTTTTAGTCCAAGGGTAAAATGGTAATTGACGCGCATAAAAAATCATTATCCATATCTTTTTACAAAAAAAACTAGATAGAGATGCAAAGAGCTATTTCTTTTCTGTTAATTGCAAATACTACTCATTCATTTAACAAATATGTAAAACTAAAATTAGTTTAATTATATTATGAAATGGATCCGGGTTGATCCAACACAACAAAATTAGGAAATGATGAAATTTTGGACGAGAGACGAAGGAGAAGATATATTTTTTCGAGGGTGGTAGTGTTTGTGTATATATATAAAAGAAAATCCTACTATGAATTGAACTGTACATACTGATGAAACAAATAAAGAAAATGAAACCAAAAAACCAAAGAAAAAAAAAGTGCACACTGATAAAAGAAGGAAGAGAAACACCAGAAACTAAGTCACTTTGATACTCATTTTCAATTGTTACTTTTCTGTTTGCATTCCCTTGAAAGTTAATAAGCTAGAACCGCTTGTAGGACTCCTGGGTTGAGGCTCTATTGTTTCATATTCAATTGCTGGTTTCTCAGAAGTCTTCTTATTATAAGCAGAAGTCTGATTGTTATAAGCGAGTAGTCCATTTTTAATCGCAAACAAGAACCAATCTGAACCTGAAACTTCAATGCGCAAGAAGGGTATTAAATTTCCCTCTTCTTCTTCTCCTCCTCCTCCTCCTAATTGGACTAATTCTCCAATGAAGATCAACGGCACAATTGTCTTTCTACTAAATCTATGCTCCATAAAATCCTCCAGAAAAAAAACATGTAGCTCCTCCTTTACTACCTCGGCAAATCCAGGATTTTTGCCCCAGTAAAAATCCCAAACATTGTCCAAATTTGAAAAGGAACCTTCTGGCAGAGTATTAACGACGACACATTCATCCTCCAAGTTGATAGATACCACTTGAGCCAAGTTGTATCTAACTCTTATCAAATGAAATGTCTTATCATCATGATAGTGCAAATAAAACCTAATTTTCTCTTTCGTATGATAAAGATCATGCAAGCAAGCAATATCAAGGGTTCTCCATGAAAGATCATCGCTCCCAAGGGATAGAATTTCACAACCTCCTGTTCTGTTATTTTCTTCTTCATAATAATATATAGAAATCAGTTTATATATATTAGTTTTGCAGTCATAACAAAGTGAAATTTGATGGTTGGTAGTGAAACGCGGACTGGGTAGATCAAGTACTTGTCTGGTTGCAGGGTTTCTTGCTCGATATTTTGGTGTGCAGTTGCCATTAATGTAATTGCTCCTCTCCACTACTATGCCATAGTTCTCGACCATTAATTGGAATCCTTGATTGGTACTGGCAGTGCAGATCGGCAAGCCATACGAGAAGGAGATTTTTTCCCTCCAACGATGAACATGTTGTTCAATGAAATGCCGTTCTTGGATTAAGGCATGCCATTGCTTGCACACGCACTTGAATCTTAAAACATCTTTTGTCTCCAACCGATTTAATATCTCACTGATGATTTCGCTTGGAAGTGAAGATAAATCTGTTTCTGGGTTCGTAGAAACTAAATTTTTGTTCTTGCTCTTCCTCCAATATCTTTTCTTCCCTTTTTTCTTCTTCTTGGAATCAACTGTCTCCACTTGATTTTCTTTAGGCGGAGTTTTTCCACTGGTTTCTCGATTCATGGCCGATGTCTGCCTTGGGAAGATCGATAATGTTTACAAACCAAAAGAAAAAGATTAAAAAAAAAAAGCGAATATGCGTATGTGAGTTAAATGTACTGTTCAATCATGAAGACGATTTGAGGAAAAAACAAAAAAAAAAAACTTAAATTTATAAGGGAATGAATAGGAACCGACACTAGAAATCCTAATTCCATATGGATTTCATATAGCCAATCCAAATTCTATTGGAGCTCGAAGTGGAAATTCAAGTGGATTTCATATAGCCAATCCTAATTCCATATGGATTTCATATAAATCAAATTACACAATTTAATATTATTTTTCTGGGACCTTTTACAGTGTCATACAATTTTAACCATTAAATTTTAATTGTTTTAACCTTAACCTTTCATTAAATGACCTACTACCTGTTGAGAAGGTTTAGATATTTTAACAAGATAATAATGAGAACATCTTTTTCTAAAAAGAATGTTTATCTCTTATATTATTGTTATTTAAAATTAAGCTCATAAAAAGATAAAATCAAACAAAAATTATATATATAAGTAAAAAATAATAAAATGAGAGACATATTTTCTAAAGTTTATATATTATTTTAGTATAAAAATATAAATGGTAGAATGTGTAATATTAGTTGAAAGAAAATAATCATAAAAAAATTATATATCCCAACCGAATAGGAAAAATTATTTTATGTAAATGTGTGTGTGTGTATATATATATATATATATATATATATAGTGGTGTGCATAGTCGGTTTCAGTTTAAAACCGAACTGAATTGGAAAAACTAACTAACTGAACCTTCCGAAAATTCATAATCGAACCAAACCGATTATAGACTAACATATATATATATATATAGCGGTATGCATAGTCGGTTTCAGTTTAAAACCGAACCGAATTGGAAAAACTAACTAACTGAACCTCCCGAAAATTCATAATCGAACCAAACCGATTATAGACTAAAAATTGAGCCGAATCGAACCGACTCAGTTCCGTCGGTTTTTTGGTTCATTAATTTTATTTTTTAAATAATGTTTTTATTTTTTATTTTATAATTTTTAATGTGTATTATTTAATTATATAACTAACAAATATTTTTTTCTTTATATATATATATATATATATATATATATTGTCATATCATATGACTCAACTAGTTAAATGCTTTGACAGCTTTAACATTACCACAGCTACTGTTCATCTTTCTTGTTTATCTATTTTCTGGTTTTTGGTGGTTTTTTGGTCATTTTTGGCCAAAAAACCACCAACATCTCCTCTCTTTTCTAGTGTTTTTCATATTGATCTATATCCGTCTTGTTTTATATTGTTGTCAGCGGTTTGTTTATTTTGTTTTTCATCTTCACACTCGAACACAAGATCCATAGCTTCAGACTTAGCCATGGAAGCTTCAGACTCAGCCGATCCAAGATTCAGGTGTGAAAACTTGCACCCCTCCAAGCTTCAGACTCAACCGATCTAGTCGATTTGGTTTTTTGTGCGGCAGCTGGGTCTCAACAGCTTTAGCTGCCATTGATAAGCTGAGGTTTGGAAGATCCAGACATTGGCCATGGTTCTCTCAAGGTTGTCTCCATGAAGAGGATCATCTTCACTACCCGGGTGTTCTAAGTTTAGAGGTTGCCTGTTTCGCAGAATCAAATTCCAGATCAAGCCTTCCTCTTCAGTCCTTTTTGTTTGTTGTGGTTGTTTTTTTGTTGATTGGTTTGTTGTTGTTCTTGTTATTGTCATTGATGTTGTGTTTTGTTGTTGTTGTTTGTTTGTTGCAGATGTAGTTTTTTTCTGTCTTTTTTTCCTATAATCCTCTCCCATCCATAGTCAATTCTGATGTTTTTGACTATACGTGGTATCCTTCTTGGACTCCCCTATGATGGAAGGGATTAAGTGATGGTTTCAGTCTTATCAGCTTGTAGTTGTTCTCTTTGTGCACTCCTTGTGCAAGTTGTGCAAGCTCCTTTATTGAATGATATTCTAATTCTGACCAAAAAAAAAAAAAAAGAAAAAAAACTAGTTAAATGCTTTTATGATATAGCCTGTAGAAGTTTAATTGCATTTAAATTAACAATTGTAACATAGTGTTTCACAGTAATGCCTACTATTTACATACCAAGAGTCTAATATTTATTCATTTACTATTAATTTTAAATTATGTAGTCAAATGTTAATTTATACATATATTAGAATTAACAATTAATTTATGTGGAATTTAATCAAAGTTAATTTAAATTAAAATACTGTAATTTAATGTATTAAACGTGACATATATAATGAAAATTTTAAACTTTTATGTGACAAACAATTATTCATGTAAAAAATTTTCATATATACACAATATAAAAAGTTAATAATTCATTAATATAATATCAAGTGGCAATAATATAAAAATAAGAAGTATATAATTAATACGAATTATAAAATTTTAAAAATTAAAAATATTATATGGGAAAAACTAAGTAAAAACAATTCAGCTTTATATGTTTATATTCATATAAATGTACATACACCTTCATTATAAAAATTATAAATTTATACATGTATAAATATAGAAAAGTTAAAATTTTTTATAATTTTAATAATGTATGTCATATATATCATTTATATACATATAAATATATAAAAGCTAAAAACTTTTTTAGCCTTTACATATTTATATGTATATAAATGATATATATATATATATGCCACACATTAGTAAAATTATAAAATTTTTTAACTTTTCTATATTTATACATATATAAATTTTTAATTTTTATAGTGAACGTTTACATAAGTAAAAAGTTCAAATTATTATTTGTACTAGATAAATTAAGTTAAAAATTTAAATTTTTTTCTTACATAATTACCTATACAACCTACTATTATAGGTAAAAACAAATGATGATACCATATCATCATTCCATAAAAGAAAAAGCCTATTTTTTATTCTATTTACTATGTAACTAGTCCTATATTTGTTCATTGTGCGGGCTGTTTATAATTATTTTTATTTTAATTAATTAATTATTTATTTTTATTCATATGTTAGAAGTATATATTATTGGGAGATTCTACATTAACTTTGTTTTTTTTTTTTGAATATTTTATTTTGACTTTCTCTTAATTACCATTGGAGGAGAGTGTATTAAATAATTTAATGGTGATTATTAATAAAATAAACTTTACTTTGTAAAAAACAAAGTAACAGTAGACTACACCTTATATTATTTATTTATTTTTTATTAGTAATTTAAATTAATGAACTTTATATATATATATATATATATATATATATTAGGAATAATATAATGAATAAATTGAAATCCAATGAATAGAAAATTTACAAGCAAAAATAATATCGATGACACATCAAATTTAAAACCATAAAAAATCTTCATCTTTATCAAAATAAAAAAAAAAGTAAAAAATGTTGGAGCATGAGAAGTAAGTGGGTAAGAATCCCACATTGGAAAAGAAAAGAGATGAGAAATGCCTTATAATTGAAGAAATGGATACTCCAAAAATGGCCCAAGCCATTTTGGCATAGCTCCATCATTCAAGAAGAGAAGGCCACATTTTGCTAGTCCAATTCTAGTACTCCAGCCTGTCAGGCCCGGCCCGGCCCGTCTTCATTCATCAAAGTCTAACATGGTATCAGAGCCCAATGCCTTAACAGGCCATCAAGATCCTGGCCCAATATTAAGATAAAAGAATGGGCCAAAAAAGTATAAGATGAAGATTGGGCCAAATATTGAAGAGGTCAAGCCTAATGAAAAAAATGGGTGGACACTAGAGGAAAAAAGTCCAAGCCCAAAGAAAAAATAAAAAGAAGAATGGACACTGAAGGAAGAAAGTCCAGATCCTTGAAAGTCCAAAGCCTAAGAGAATGAGTTGGACTAGAGCTTTCACAAGAAGAGATCTCAGAGATATTGAAGCAAATACAACTGGCTATAAAAGAGTAGAGCCCAACTCAGTTGCATTTGAGGGGGAGTGTTAGAGAATGAAAAGCAAGTGAGTAAGAATCCCACATTGAAAAAAAAAGAGAAGAGAAATGCCTTATAATTGAAGACATGGAGATTCTAAAAATGGCCCAAGCTATTTTGGTGTAGCCCCATCATTCAAGAAAAGAAAAGGCCATATTTTGCAAGTCCAATTCCAGTAGCACTCAAGCTCATCTTCATCAGAGTTTAACATGTTTGTAGAGAATGAAAAGCAAGTGGGTAAGAATCTCACATCGAAAAAGAAAAGAGAAGAGAAAATGCCTTATAATTGAAGATATGGAGACTCTAAAAATAGCCCAAGCCATCTTGGTGTAGCTCCATCATTCAAGAAGAGAAAAGGCCACATTTTGCAAGTCCAATTCCAGCCTCACTCAAGCCCATCAGGCCCGGCCCAGCCCATCTTCATCAGAGTTTAACATGGTATCATAGCCCAAATGCCGTAATAGGCCATCAAGATCCTGGCCCAAGAAAGAATAGGCCCAAGATTAAGATAAAGAATGGGCCAAAAAAGTATAAAATGAAGATTGGCCCATCAGCATGGGCTAAATATTGAAGAGGTCTCCCAATGAAAAAAATGGGTGAACACTAGAGGAAGAAAGTCCAAGCCCAAAAAAGAAAGAAAAAGAAGGATGGACAATGAAGAAAGAAAGTATAGAGCCTTAAAAGTCTAAAGCCCAAAAGAATGGGTTAGACTAGAACTTTCACAATAAGAGACCTCAGAGATATTAAAGCAAATACAACTGGCTATAAAGAAGTAGAGCCCAACTCAGTTGCATTTGAGGGGGAGTGTTGGAGCATGAGAAGCAAGTGGGTAAGAATCCCACATTTGAAAAGAAAAGAGATGAAAAATGCCTTATAATTGAAGAAATGGAGACTCCAAAAATGGCTCAAGCCATTTTGGTGTAGCTCCATCATTCAAGAAGAGAAGGCCATATTTTGCTAGTCCAATTCCAGCACTTCAGCCCATCAGGTCCGGCCCAGCCCACCTTCATTCATCAAAGTCTAACATGGTATAAGAAGAAAGAAAAAGAAGGATGGACACTGAAGGAAGAAAGTCCAGAGCTTTAAAAGTCCAAAGCCCAAGAGAATGAGTTGGACTAGAGCTTTCACAAGAAGAGACCTCAGAGATATTAAAGTAAATACAACTGGCTATAAAAAAGCAGAGTCCAACCAAGCTGCATTTGAGGGGGAGTGTTGGAGCATGAGAAGTTAGTGGGTAAGAATCCCACATTGGAAAAGAAAAGAGATGAGAAATGCCTTATAATTGAAGAAATGGAGACTCCAAAAATGGCCCAAGCCATTTTGATGTAGCTCCATCGTTCAAGAAGAGAAGGCCATATTTAACTAGTCCAATTCTAGCACTCTAGCACGTCAGGCCCGGCCCAACCCGCCTTCATCAAGAAAGTCCAAGAAAAACCCTTATTTTTAAACATGAAATGATACTAATAATTTCTCTCATGCTTGTAAATTGTTGAAAAAAATTGGGATACGTAGACATCAATCTAGTGTATAATGGACGAATCAGTGAGATGTATCATCTAATCAATTCCAAGAATGGAATAATAATTGTTAATATTAAACGGAAGGCTCTTTGAAAAGTTCCTATATGATTGATGTATTGTAAGTCCAAATCTAAATGCATAATGCTTATTGCAGCAATTCTTATATGAGCCTCCAGTTGATTAATTCCATACAACTTGACCAATGTTCAAAGACTTTACTGCTTTTAGCAGTTTAATGTCAGCAAAAGTAGAAAAGCTTGTAGGAATGACAAAAATATACCATAAATAATAAAAAGAGACGAATAATTTACAGTATATTATAGCATATAGAGCTCAATGTTCCTATATTATGCCAATGATTACAATTGAGTAAAGGACATATAAGAAGTCACTTAAAGTAGAAAATATAAGTTGGATTTCCAGGAGAGGGAGGCTTCTTGTCCAGTAGTGAGGTTTTTTCTCTAGCTTTAGCAAGATAATATTTCTAAATCTTGAACACTAATTTGTCTGTTGATCAAATCTAAGTTTTTCTAAAGGACCTTAAGCTATCCATATGCTAGTTTAAGATGCAATTCTTGCGCTATGGTTTTAATGGAGGCCACTCTCTTCTTCAACTTCAAGAACGACATAGAAAGTTCCCATTTTTGTTTGAAAGTTGCCTGACCAAAATACTATTTTTCAGTGCCGCCATTATCTCCCCTTTGGGTGTGAAAGTTATAGTTTTGCTAAATTTGCTTTTAAGTATCTTTAAGCATTCGACTTTCCAGCCATTAAATTGCTCCTTCATGTATATCAATCCTATAATTTTGTCCTTTGTTAGTGTTACAATAGGAGCACCCTCACAAAACCACCTCTCACTCGATTAGTAAGTAACATAAAAAATACATAACTTCATCCATCTGTTCCTAAGGTAGCAGAGCACAGTCCATAAGCTACAATGGCTGCTGGACCAGAGGAAGATCCACCAGTTATCTATCTAGTGCATGAGAGTTTCTTATTATTCTACATTTCAATATAAATGCTAATGATCAAAACTAAAAGAAATCAAATTGGCATTGAAGTTAAGGTCAGAAAGGAATTAAAAAAAGGATCAACTTAAAGTACTTATAGGACATTATGTTTGAATAACATTAATTTTTAATATAACTGGCCCTTAATAATAAACTCAGTCATAAATTGAATTGTTATGAAATATTTATCTAAGCACCTGCAGTTAATTAATATTGCATTTACATGGGATAGAACGACTGCTGGAAATCTGAACTTAATAGAATGCTCTATAGTTTACCTCTATGATTGTATTATAATCAAGAATTCGAGGTGGTAGAGTATCAATAGAGAGGAGGTGTTCTTTGGAGCCTCCTTCAACTTAAATAACTCATCCAGTTGGCTGGTAGAAAACAAATTAAACTACGAAGTCTTCAAGCTACTATTAGAAATAAAAATGATATAGAGGTAGAGCATATAAATTATTATAAGACTAAGAAATGTGTGCCTAATTAAATCGAAGCAAAAAGTGAATCAAAGAGAGAGAAAGAGAGAGCGAGAGAAACATTCACAATCTAAACTGGCAATAAGATCAAGAGATATTTAAATTGATATGTTATAAAAAAAAATTAATAAAGAAATATTTGTTCCTTAGTTATAAAGCATATATAATAATAGTAATAAAAATAGCAAGAATAATAACAAAAGAAACATAGCTTTGATGTGAAAGGCATCAACATACCAGTGGTGGACAAACGCAAGTAGGTCCTTTTGTTAAATCATTTGTCCCATATCTGACTTCCTAAGATTTGAATTGTTAGCTAGAATATCATCAATACGTGTTGTTGTTGCTACTAATTCTAGTGGTAAATCTGGATCATATTCCTAAAATGAAGGCAATTCAAAAGAAAGTTGAGCAGTTTATTTTATTGACAACTTGAATGTAATTTCGAATAATATAGTATTCATATCAGAAGACATACCTAAGCAAAATATATAAGAAAATAAAAGACAAATAGTTAAAGAAGACTCCAATAAAGAGAAATACAAGATAATTGTTAATGGTTATAAATAATAAGACACAAGGGAGTTGAATATAAAAGATATAATACAAAGCCAGCTAATTTGTTGAAATAATGTGAAAAATGAATGAAAGGTACCTGTGTGGATATAAAACAAAAGAAAAATGATTTATTAATGCAATCAATTTTCTCAATCATAAGATGAAAAGCTCATTTAGAGATTTTAATATGTGCCTAGGATATATATGTGGGTAGTCAACAACCACACCACTAGCTAATCCAGCATATATGCATTGCAAATCTGAAAATCAACTCACGCTGATATGGACCGAATATATGAAGAGTATGGGCATAATGTCAGACTTAGGATAAAAGGGACATCAAGGCCGAATGGAGATAGAAAACAACATGGGCATTCAATTCCAAGATCAATTGATGAATTGGAGATACCTCAAGGCCCAATAACAAGATCAATGGTTAAGAGGTTCAAAGAGGCTTTACAAAGCTTTGTGAGAGACAAATGGTCTAGATATGAAGACCAACAATGTAAGGCCTTGGATCAATGTTTGGACCAAGGAAATTAGGCTTTTTTTAATGTATTTCAAGTCCAAATTGGTGTTGAGGCTGAATAGACACATATGGGCCAAATAAGACATTTAGTTATGCACTTTGTTTTGAGTTTGGGCTTATTATGTTTTGGGCCTTAATTAATCTTAGCTTTATTGAAAACTTATTTATTTATCTTTTTATATTAGTTTCCTAGTAGTTTAAGGTTTTTAGAGTTTGTTTTAAGTAGGATGTTTGTTATATTAGAGAATCCTACTTCTTTAAGGAAGTTTAGTATGTTTAGAAGACTTACTTAGCTTATTTTACATCCTTATAGAAGGATGTATGAATTTCATTAATAAATATATAGAATTTTTGTTCAAACCATATTAAGCATATAATTGCTTTATTTTCTAGTGTTCTTTATTGAATACAATATGAACTTATCAAAGGAATTGATCCACCTTTGTGGCGTTCAAACAATTGAAATTTAAAGTTTAGTTTCCTTATGTTCTAACTGCAAAGATCATCTTACAACCTATTCTTGGCATTCCTTACACATGGTGTTGGGTTGTTAAAGGGGTTTTCAAGTTAGTGATACACAGGTCCATATAACTAAATGGTTGGTGTATTCTATTCATAGAAGTATCTCTAACATTTGGTATCAGAGCTTTGGCTTAAGAAATCAGGTTATATTTCTTATTTGTGTTTGTTCTTTTGTTTCTATTTTTCACATTTGTGTTATTTTCCATTGATTTTGTTTTTTTAAGTTCTTCATCATCTTTGTGTGTTTTCTTCTACTCAAAATTCGTTCATCATTCTTTATGTTTATCTTTGAACTACATCATCTTTGTTTTCCATTGTTAATTGTATTCGGCCATTAGTTAAATATATATATATATATATAATTCGACCATTGTTTTATTTTTCTTTAAAAGTTCAAGG
This sequence comes from Macaranga tanarius, assembly GCA_949673435.1. Lineage (NCBI taxonomy): Eukaryota > Viridiplantae > Streptophyta > Magnoliopsida > Malpighiales > Euphorbiaceae > Macaranga > Macaranga tanarius. The sequence goes on along the minus strand of CATIWO010326231.1, from coordinate 3,894 downwards.
AAAACAAAGCCTATCCTGATCAAAAGAGGATAAAAGGCTTATTTTATCTAGATATCCTATCTTACCTTGGAAACTAAGAGTTGTGGATAAATAAAAGTCTTATCACTTAAAGGATTTGGTTCCTTATCCTAATCTAAAAGGATAACTTAAAGTTCCTATTATTTAAGTATTCCAACATCTATTTTGACTCTAATTAAAAATCAAATTCATCCCTTTGACTAAATTCAAAGGTGAAACTTAGTTATTTTATTATTTGACTTTGACCATTTGACTCTGACTTTGACCTTGAACTTTGACCTTCTATTCTTGATGTTTTTTTTGCATCTAGATTTGTTTCTTTTCTTTTGTCTTTGCATTCTTTTTGAGTTTTCTTTGGTTTTTGGTTCTTAATTTCATTAATTGTCGCATTCTTTGTTTAATTTTCTTGTTAAAACTGTTTTGCATCTAACTAAATTTTAAGTTTCAATTTTTTGAATTTCACTTTGGTTGCATTCTTTTGAGTTGTTTGGTTTGATTTGATTAAGAACATAAAGGGAACAAACTTGAGAGGTGTAAGGCCTACCCTTGTGTGATTAAATCAAATTGAATGCAAATACAAGTGACCCCTACATATATAAGAATAAACACATGAGGGAGTATGGTGAGGCCATATTACCATATTTTCTCATCACTAACCTTACATTGTAGCAATGTCATCAAGTAGTCCAAAAGGCAAAGCTCATAGCAATCCGAAAGCTAGAGAGTTTGAGAGGGTACAAAGGGCTTTGATGGAAATCAATAACCAACTCGAAAAGATGAGCATGAGAGTGGAGGCCATTGAGCATAGGACTCTACCAATTGAAGGTCCACACCCACAAAGGACTAGGGAGAACCGTGAGGAAGAGGAAATTGGCTATGATGATGATGATACTCGCACCTATGGGAGAGGCATTAGAGGAAGACATTGCATGGCTAGACTAAGGAGAGGCCGTGTACAACAAGTAGTGGCCGTTGATAGAAATTTAGGCAGCATCAAACTAAAGATTTCAACTTTCTAATGGAAAACTGATCCAGAATCCTACTTGGAGTGGGAAAAATGTATGGGACTCATCTTTGATTACCATAATTTCTCTGAAGAAAAGAAGGTGAAACTTGCTGTCACCCAATTTTCTGATTACGCAATCGTTTGGTGGGATCAATTAGTAGTAGCTAAAAGGCGCAATTTGGAGCATGAAATTGACACACGACATGATTTGAAGAGTGTCATGAGGAAGTATTTTTTTCCAAGGCACTATTATAAAGAGTTGAATCAAAAACGCTAAACCTTGAAACAAGGGACAAGATGCGTTGAGGACTACTACAAGGAGATAGAGATGCTCATCACCAGGGCTGATTTAGAAGAGGATAGAGAGACTATAATGGCTAGGTTCTTGGCTGGCTTAAACAAGGAGATACCTAACCTTGTTAATTTGCAACATTATGTGGAGATAGAGGAGCTTGTGCACATTGCCATTAAAGTGGAAAAATAACTTCATAAGCAAGGAGCAAGGTATGAATCTAAAACCTTTTTTAAGCCTAAATCTAATTGGAATTCCACTTGGAAAAGGATATAAAAGGGGACAATAAAGCTTCTGTTGTTGACGCAAAAAGTAAGAAGGATTGGGACCCTAAAGAAGCTAAGCAAGGTGACACACCAAAGGGCAAAAATTGAGACATCACGTGTTTCAAATGCCTAGGACATGGTCATATCTCATCTCAATGTTTTAACAAAAGGACTATGATCATAAAAGGATATGGAGGGGTTGAGACAGATAATGAAGGAGGTGATACTAACGAGATGCCTAAATTGGAGGACTGTAGTAATGAGGACTTTGAAGAGCCTATTCATGAAGAAATCTTAGTGAGTAGGTAAGCACTTAGTGTCTAAATTGAAGAGGATGAAACCAAACAGCAAAGATATAACATCTTTCATACAAGGTGTTTAGTACAAGGGCGTGTGTGCAATGTCATCATTAATGGTGGGAGTTGTACCAATGTGGTTAGTCTTACTATGGTAGAGAAATTGGGGCTGTCTACCATTCCACATCCACGACCATATAGACTACAATGGTTTAGTGATTGTAGTGAGGTGAAGGTAAACATGTAGGTTATTATTTCTTTTACCATTGGTAAGTATTCTAATGAAGTTCTTTATGATGTTATACCAAGGAATGCGGGTCATCTATTACTTAGGTGACCATGGCAATTTGATAGAAGGTCTGTTCATGATGAATTTTTTAATAGATACTCTTTTGTGAAGGAGGGAAGAAAGATTAGACTTACCTCCTTATCTCCAAAGCAAGTTTATGAAGATCAATGTAAATTGGAGAGTGCCAGGAAAGAGGCCAAAAAATTAACAAATTTAGAGTGTCAAAAGAGTGAGTTAGAGAGTGGAAAAAGCAAGAGTGAATAAAATGAGAGTGAGCAAAAAGAATTTAACATTCGGCCCAAAGAGAGAAAAAAGAGAGTAGAGAGTTTTCTAGCTAGGGAGAGTAAGATTAGGCATGTTTATCATTCAAATAAGCTCATGTTTGTATTGATATGCAAATGGGCTTATTTAACTACTAATGATCTTAATCCTTCTTTGCCTAATGTGTTTGTTTCTCTTTTGTAGGAATTTGATGATGTATTTCCCAATGAGATGCCAATTGGATTACCACCAATTAGGGGAATAGAATATCAAATTGACTTCATTCCTGAGGTTGCCATACCTAATAGACCAGCCTATCAAAGTAATATGGAGGAAATAAAGGAGCTTCAAAGGCAAGTGGAGGAATTGCTTTCCAAAGGGTATGTGCATGAGAGCTTAAGTCCTTGTGCCGTTCTTGTGATTTTGGTACCTAAAAAGGATGGGACATGAAGGATGTGTATGGACTACCATGTAATCAATAAAATCACTATAAAGTATCGTCGCCCTATTCCTAGGTTAGATGATATGCTTATTGAGTTGCATGGTGCATGTATGTTTAGTAAGATTGATTTGCGTAGTGGTTACTATCAAATTCGCATGAAAATAGGTGATGAGTGGAAAACTGCATTTAAGACTAAGTATAGAAGACCACAAGTATCTACTACTTTGGTATGGAAGATTCAACTCTTGAATCACATGCTCTAGCCACCCAAGTGTATGGCCTCTAGCTTGAAACACCAAGCTCTCACCAAATCATCTTCTTGCTTAGATTTAATTAGAAACAAGTCCCTCTTAAGTGACCCTCACAAAAGCTTGCTCTAATTTAATCTACCATGCAAGAACAATAAAGGGTTTGTGTGTTTTTCTTTCCTTTGGTATGGAGTTCATGTTTTTGTCCAACAAAAACTCTCCACATTTTTGTCTAACTCTTGAACAAAGGTTGAAGATGAACATCCACAACCACACCAAAAGAATGCATATCCAATAACACTAAAGACAAAATAAAGTGTAGAGATTGCCACATCATCATGATATCACCATGACATCATCCATGACATCATGGGGTCCTACCATATGACATCATCGATGATATCATTATGACACTTGTCACTTAGTATACATATACACTTGACAAGTATCCCTACAAGTGTCCAAAGATGAAGTAGACAACACATTCAATGTATAAGTCTACAATACATCTTTTATACTTGTATAATACAACCAACCAAATCTCTACATCAGTTATATGGACTTGGGCTTGCCATTGGGCCAACACTTAGTCCAAAACCCAATCTATTATATCAATGGACTTAGATAAGGTGGTTGGGCTATCTCATCACTTTGGATTAATCTTTGGCCCAAAACTCTTTTAAGCCTAGGCCCATACAACTTGGGCCATTAATCCAAGTCCAAGTGTTACAACCAAATCTTTACATTAATAATATGGACTTGGGCTTGCCATTGGG
>CATIWO010326227.1:0-21062 GCA_949673435.1 Macaranga tanarius | reverse complement strand
GACCACAGCACTGTGCGGGCTCAGCGCTCACTAGAAATACAAACACAAGCCTTTTGGGCCTAGATCGGAGAAGGGAGTTGCCACCCAGGTAAGATCTAGGACACTTATACAACAACTGGATCCCACAGAGGGAGCCTAACAGCCGTCCTTAGAGACTAGGTCTGAAAACTGTGTATGAGCTTTTGGAAAGCCCATCCAACCTTACGATCAACCTCCGTTTGTATTCTATATTTTATTATTTTTAATTATTTAATTATTTCCTTAATTACATGTAGATTGAAATTTTTTCCAAATAAATTCAAATTTTACAATTTATTCCATCCTTTTAATTAATCCAATTTATATGCAATTATATCTTATTTATAACAATTATGATATTCACAATCACATTCATCCATGAATAGTGAAATTAAATAAAAAATTAAATAATAAAGAAACACATGCAAAGAAATGGAGGGAGGAGAAAAGATTATAACCCATTTCAATATAGAAATTAATAAATTTTAAAAATCAAACTAAATTCTAAATCAACTGTAATAACCTTTAAGGCTACTACTGTATGTGCCTGCAAGAAATTTTAATCAATTTGCCTCAAAATATCTACAAGAAAAGAAAAAAGTTAGTGTATAATAATTGGAATTGTAAGTATACAATAAATTAAAAATGTGAAAAATATCACAAATGGCCTCCTGGAAATCATCCAGGTAGTATAGAAATGGTGCCTCATCACTAAAGCACTGCCTTATCATGATAAAAGCGATGAGCCTTCTGCCTGAGAATGCAGAGGCGGCACCTCTGCAATCTCTAGTTCAGATTATAGCACAAAAAAATAATAATTTAAAACTGTATCAACTCTAAACATGTATGAACATATCTATAAGTCTGAATTAATCACAGAATGTCAAATTGAACCAAACAATTGAACCATAGAAATCATTTAAATCAAAAATAGTACAAAATTAGGAGAAGTAAAGATTTACTGTTGAAAATAGTTAGGCCTTAAGAAGCTTTTAGCGATTCTCACAACAAGCCATGAACATGTAAAGCCTAGCTTCAATTCTCTTATCTCTCTAGCTTTTGATGCTTTCCTCTTTTATTTTTTCCCCTTTTTCTGGCTTCGTCTATTTTTTTTCCTCTTCTTCTCTTTTTTTGTTGCATTTTTTCTTCGTTCTTTTTGTTATTTTTTTTAAACGTTAATGCCCCCCTCCTTTTTTTCTCTGTGATTTTTTTCCTTTTATTTTTCTCTCCTTCACTCCTCTATCTCCCACTTCTCTCCACTTTAAGCGTCCTATAACCATGTTCTAGAGGAATGTGGTTTACTGACTGCTGGGAGTGGAGAAAGGCACGTCTTTTTTTTTCTGGCAGACTACATTGAGGCACAGCCTCAGCGATGAGACAACCACCTCAGTATGATGAGGTGCCACCTCAGTGAAGAGTCGACCGCCTTAGTGATGGGATGAAATATCAGAGACTTTAATGGGTGTAATGGGTCGTGGACTTGTCAAATGGGCTGGAACTTTGGACTTTGCACTGTTTGGGCTCATTTTACTTGGACTTTCATCATTAGGCTTTCACGCATGGGCCGGGCCAACCCAAGTGTCAATAGTTTGCCCCCTTTCTTTTTTAAAAATCAAAATATAAGCAATATAATGAGATTTATAGAAAAGCACATGCAAGCATTATAATGATTTATGAAAGAGCATGAATGCAAGTAACGAAGAAAAGATTACAATATTGGGAGTGAGATATTTATGAAAATATTCTAATTTTCGGAGCTGGATGTCCGAAAAGGACTTTGATTTACGTCAACTTTGATGTTCAAAATTAAGAGGCTTTTAATTAAAGAAAATAGTCTCATACCGTTAACCTTGATGTACAAAACAATAGGTTAGAGACTTACTGTTAAAGTTTATATTTGTCAACCTCGAAGTAAACTATCCGAGAAGACATCCTAAACCATCTACGTCAACCTTAATATTCAAAATCAAGAGAATTTTTAAAAATAACTTTAAACCATCAACCTTTATGTAAAAAATCAAGAGGTTTTCAAAAATAATCTCCAGTCGTCAGCCTTGATGTTCAAAACCAATAGGCGTTTTCATCACAGTATTATAAGTCAAAAGCCTTATAGCCACTTTCGGCATCAGGCAAGGTTAAAAGAATGCATCATATAGCCATCTGGGCATTAGGTAGGGAAAAACAAAATGTGCCATTTAGCCATCTAGGCATTAAGCAGGGACAACTGAAATGAGCCATATAGCCACCTCAGGCGTCAGGCATGAGCTGATGAAATGAGCCATATAGCTACCTCGGGCGTCAGGTGAGAGCAAATAAAATGAGCCATATAGCCACCTCGGGCATTAGGCGAGGAGAGCAAATAAAATGGTCCATATAGCCACCTCGGGCATCAAACGATGGTGAATGAAATGAGCTATATAGCCACCTCGGCTGTAAGACAAAAGAGAATAAAAGGAGCCATATAGCCACCTCAGGCATCAGGCGAGATGTCATTTCTTAAAAGACTTTACAAAGTAGTTGTTAACCTTTGGAAAATACATTTTACAACAATAGAGCTGATGCATGCGTAATCGTGATCTTTGAAAGCTTTTAAAAAGTGATTTTGACAAACATGACCTTATGTGATGTGAAAAAATACATTATTCTATGTATGTATGAGATCCAAAATTAATTCTTGCAAAATAGTTTCATCTATGCACAGTTGTTTAAATGACTTTATGTACCGATTACCAAATGCCTTTTCTGTCTAGAGCTGATCTTTGGGACCGGTCCTCCTTTCATTATAGACTCTAAATTAAGAAATGAGTCTATCACAGACTGCTATTGATACCAGTATTATTAAAAATAGAAATTGAGACCCTATAATGACTGAATTGGGATGATGACAATAATAAATGCCCCCTATTTGGTTGCACGTTGAAAATATACCTAGCTTTTGTAGTAAAATCATAGTCATTGGGCTTGTATAAATAATTTTGGAGCATATCAAATAGAGGAGATAGGCTGTGCTAGTTGAGCTATATTCTAGAATCTTTTAGTCCTGTTGTTTTTACCATAAATTATGTTTTATAACTCCAAAATAAGAGATATTGATCTGGAAACCTTGATGAATCCTTTACAACTTTAATGATTTAAGTTTTGGCTGAATCTATCATTTAAAGGGTCTGGTATAGCAGCATATTTTCATGCTCATACAAACTACTCTGTGAGACCCGAATGTCTTCGATAATTTATAGTTAATTATTTACATATTCAAATTGAATGATTCTAATTGGACATTGAAATACACTCATAATATTAGCATCAGTAAATAATTCATGCTCAAAGGACTTGTACATATGATTTTAGGGTATCTGCATCTTAGGGTAATATATCGCACTAATTGAGATTAGATGTAAATAAAGTGTATTGTGTGATGTTTGACATATACTTATGTGTAGGAGTTGATAAGGGAGAGGGAGACATTAATAACTAGAGGAAGAGCCTTTCATTAAGGTTGGAGGCATTTTAAGTAGGTGATTATTAATATGTTATATATGTATATATGTGTGTGTATATGAATTGTCTACACTCGAGAGACCTGATCAATTTTTGTTGCAATTATATCATAGATAATATTGTGATATTATGATGTGAGATGGCTATTGCAAAATGTGCAAAAGAATTGTGATGTGTTCATGACTTGAGATGAATATGGTCTTATACTATTTGTAAGCTGTGATTGAATTAAATATGTGTGGTGAGGATGTGAGACAGTGAGATTAATGGTGGGGCTGAGCTGGGTGGATAGCTTCCATCAATTGTGTGAGATTAGTAAGCTGAGTCGGGCGGATAACTTACTATACTTGATAAATGAGAATATGATCTGAGACTGAGTCAGGCGGATAGCCTCAAAATATAGCCACATATGAAATTGTAATTTGTAAAGAATATGCCAAGGTGGCTAAGTGTGAGGTACTTATGTGAGAAAGGTTCTAGCCGGATACTAAATTGATCGATTGAAATTTCAATTGGTGCTATGTAAATTTTGAATGTATACCAAGTGATTATGATCTTATTTATGTAAGTTTGAGGTGATTTCATGCTTGGCCATGATTGAGCTTTATTGTATATGGAAATGGTTGAAATTCGGAAGTCATAGCAAGTTGATATTAAGTGTACTTTCTGTTTATGTATCGTTTCTTTCCTGTTTATTTTTTGTATATGTTTCAAGTAAATCTTATATCTTAATCTCTGAAAATGCGAAATGTGTGAGATGCAATTAGGTGGTGCGGGAAAGAAAGATAATTCGGGATCGTCCTATATATGAGTATAATTATTGACTTAAATTATGTGTGCTAAATGGTTAGATTGTTAAAAATGATTCTGCATGAACATATTTATGCATATGTACACATATACATATTGATAGTCAATTACTGAGTAGCAAGCTCACCCTTTTGCATTTATTTTTCCAGGATAGTAGATTATAGAAGTTTGAGAATTGCATTATAGAGGCGTCAGGTGGGCCAGTGGCGAGTTAATGCATTCACATCATCATTTGCACTGTGGTCCCTATATTTTGGATATTTTGTATTAATAACATAACTATAAACTTTGGCAGTGTATTAATGATATGAAATCTAAATGACCTGGATAATGTTATATTAATAACTTTTTATAAATAATAATTTTGGGAAATTTCTTTTGCTGTATACCACATGTATATGCGTAATAGGAGGTGTGACACCACTTATTGTGGGTCTCGTATTTAGTGGTATCAAAGTGGAAATTAGATTCTTGGAGTATAGAAGCATATTACATACACACTTCATGGTATGAGACGTAGATTATGAGAATGCATATGATTAATATGTGTTTAAAAACACATGTTGTAGGATGGAAGAGCATAATGCACCTCGCACCGGCCCAGAAGAGTCCTCAGAGTCTGTGCATAGATATACAAACATACATGTATTAAATGAACAGAAAAGATCTCAGGCTCCACAATTGGCTGAAAATCCTTTTATGCGTGAGTTTGTGAAAATGATGAAAATAGTGAAGCGAGCAAAAAGTATATTGGATGAAAACTTTAGAAAATATGAAAATAGGGTGCCAATGTTTTCACAGGCACTACGGATCCAAGAGTGGTTGAAGAATGGCTCCAAAGTACTGAGAGGATTTTGGATTAGATTGATTGCACAACCGAGAAGAAAGTGAGTTATACAGTATCTTTGTTTCAATAAGATGCATGGGATTGGTGGGAAACAGTATGAGGGATCCGTGATATGCCAATGACGTTGACTTGGGCTGATTTCTTGAGAGATTTTGCAAAAAAGTAAACACCTGCCGTATACCGAGACAAGAAGAAGGTTGAATTTCTTGAACTCCAAAAAAATAATTTATCAGTTGCAGATTATGAAGTGCAATTTATGAGACTTTCTAGATATGCTCCAGAAGAAGTGGCTACTGATGAATTAAAAAGAAATAGATTTGAGAGAGGCCTGAAATTAGAAATTAGAGAGAAGCTAGTAGTGCGATCTCAGACATATAAAGAATTGTTAGAGACTGCAATACGGGCTGAAGAAACTATTGTAGAAAGGACTACCTTGGAAGCTAAAAGGAATAGAGTTACTGGAACTTTCACTGCACCTTTCCGATCTAGTGGTACCTCTTCATTCAAGGGTTCTGGATCTGGTTCTCATCGGAGTGGATTCAGAAGACGTGTCATGAGTTAGCCCGATAGGTTAGAGGGAATGTCCTACAGTAGAGGCTCCGGAGGATTTGAAGGTAGAAGGGGTTCAGCTATATCGGCAATAAGTACTTTTTTCCTCGACATGTCCCAAATATAGTAGAATGCATACGGGCAAGTGTTGGGGACCAAGGCCCAATGTATACTATTACTACAGTTAGCCGGGGCATTTTATTAGAGATTGCCCTATGAGGAGGAGTGTTGAACAACATTAAGCTACCAAATAGAGCAGTATGGGAGAGAATATGCCATAAGAAACTATTGGTTGAGGTAGAGGCAGGGGTAACTGTAGAGGATGAGTTGGTACTATGACTCAATCTGGAGCAGTAGGACAACCATAAAGACAAGCTTGGGTGTATGCAATTACCCGACAAAAAGCTCCTGCGGCACCAAATGTTATCACTAGTATATTCACTATACTTAATCAAGATGCACATATATTAATTGTGTTAGTGATGTGCCCTAGGCCTATAGTATTATGGCCATATTGTGACTTTGTTTATTTTTTATTATTATAATAAAGAGGCATTTTATCATATTGACTCTATTCAATTCCATGAATATTTAACTCTATTTAAGATCATCAAGTGTGTGACTTGATAGTAAAACTCTTAGATAGTAAATGAGTTATATTCTAAATCATCCATAGTCGATCATTATTGTGGGAAACTAATGAATGAAGACTAGTATGAGGTTGACTGATGATCATGTTTTACTAATCATGTATACGAGAAAAGTCATAAGTACATAGGATAGGTACATAGGATGTACTGGATTGACTCACTATGAGAATACTACATAGATAAAAAGTTATTCTCATTGCAATGGTATTATTATAGTTCTCTGACCTGAGATCATCATAGAGTCCTGCATGATGAGTTTTATATTTTGACACATTCTAATGTTATCTTTAACATGATGATATAATAGATTGTGATTGGATATAAAATGAATCATGTGAGGAGTATGAGTGATCAAGAAAGAATTTATCCCTCACTAATTATGAGGAGGATATCTATGGGCCCCTCGATAAATTAGACTAAATGTAAATGCATGGCCATGCTTGAAATCGGTTCATAAGGAGTTATCAATTTTAGTCTAATTGAGATCGAGAAATAATTGAATTATTAAGGATGACATAAACGATGCCTTGTGTTCAATCTAAGATATTGTGTACAAAAGGACTGTAATATTGTTGTTAAATAGGTTGTGTCGGATTACTGACCTTCATATGACTTAGAAAGTCATAATGTCTTACTAGAGGCCACTTATGACTTATGGGCTACCAATAGGATTGGAGGCCCATTGCCAACGTTATGTGAACCTACAAGGTCACACACTTAGAACATATCCAAAATAGATATTGGGCTTATTAGCCCAATTAGATAATTATCTCTCTTATGTGTAAATGGTTAAAATTTATTTATGGTAAAAGTTATCATAATTAAATTTTAAAAAAGAAAAATATATTTATAAATATATATCTAAAATAGTTTTAGGATATATATATATATAAATATAAATAAAGGATAATAAACCAACATAGTTTTGGTATTTGAGTAGGACTCTCCAAACCCTAATTGATATGGATATATATATAGTTATATATATCACATATAGAATTAGAGTTCTCTGCACATTTTTTTATCATTCACAAAACACGTTCTTTGAGAAAGAAACACAAAGAGAAAAATTGAGAGAAAGGTGCTAGCACACCAACATCATTTTGGGGTGTTCTGTTCGTGTGGATACTGGTAGAGGATGTTACTCTTTGGTCGTATCTATATTCATATAGAAGACAACGAAAGGCTCGAGGTAGGGTGTCACCGGAGTGAACCTCCTCTCTTTCTTCCTACAATCTTGCCTTTGAACACGTCTTAGTAAGATTCTACACTCGATTAAATTGATTTAATTTGAACTACTTGGATCTTGGTGGGAGTTCTTAGGGTCAAAATTTTTATTTTTTGCTACGTGTTTGTGATCCGGAACCCAACAAATTGACCCTAGGTCTACGTGTTCATTTATAGCTTATGATTTTCTATCACATATAAATGTCACCATTAAACCATTAGGGTATGATGTATGTGTCTCTATGCTTACTGGGGGTGTTGTTGGTGTGAGTACGGTAATGAGGAACTACCCAATTATTGTAGATAGTATTACTTTGAATACGAATTTGATTGTTATTCATTTATAGGAGTTTGATGTAATTTTGGGAATGGATTGTAAATTTAAACATCCATATATTAATTTTATTAAAATGCATTGAAAATTATATAATTAGAAATTATATTGAATTTATAAAAATAATGTAAAATTTAATAAAAAAATATTAATGGATTAATGATGGCTTTGTGACGGATTAGTGACTGATATAATAGTGATGGACTAGTGACGAAAATATCAGTGATGGATTAATGATAAAATAGTGATAGAAATATTAGTAATGGATTAGTGATGACCATCATTAATCCATTAGTAAACTATAATATATTAGTGACGGAATTATTTATAACAAACATTCTGTTAACAATTCGTCACTTAATTATGGCGGAATACTAACGAATAAATTTTGGTGACGAAATATTTTCTAACAGAACTTCCATCACTAAACCATCACTAAATTATGCCAGACCATCCTTTTTTGACCATCCATTTTTAGTGATAGATACGCGTCTTGTCACAAATTTAGATTGATAATTTGTCACAAATCCATTACTATTTTTTATGATGGATGAATTGTTCATTGGTAAATATAGCAACTAGAATATTTTAATTATAAAATTTTTGTCACTAATATATCACTAACCTGATTAGTGATGGAAATTTCCATCATTATTATGCTATTTTTTATAGTGGAGTGTTATTTTATGGAGAGTTCGTCTTAATCGGGTGATTTTAAGTATTAGAACCACCTTTAAGTCTATAAGTTATGGTAGAAATTAACTAATATGTATTATCAAGGCGAGATAGAGTGTAAAATACACTCGCTAAATGAAATAAGTAGATAAGGTGAGAGGAGAGTAAAACGCACTCACCAAATTAAGGCAAGATGAAGTGTAAAACACACTTGCTTAAAATTTTATCCAAAGTGCTTTGATCTACTTTGATGACTTGTAGTTAGTTACTAATGTTCTATACAAAAAAAATTACAAGCATGAGTAGAGATATAAAATTAGTTAGCTATCATTTTTTATGGCTAACAGATAGCTAACATTTAAAATTATTCAAATTTACTTACAATCTATGAATTTTATTCTATTAGTCTTTTATAAATTTCATTGAAAAATGCTATCTTTTGCTTATTTTCAATCTTTAGTTTTGATGTATAAGAGTTATATTAAGTATGTACTTAATATGTTTAAATATGGTTATGTTTTTGTGAAATTCCTTAATATGCCTAATTTATGATATTGATAAAGTCTTTGCTTGAGGACAAGCAAAACACTAAGTTTGGGGAGTTGATAAACTCATATTTATAGTTTATTTTGAGTTAATATTTAATGGGTTCTATGTGTTATTGTATAAAATTTTAGTTAATTTCGGTTAAAATGTGTTTAATTAGGTTTTATTTAAGTTATTTTGTATTTAGAAATAATTTAGATTTAGTATTAGTATTTAATTAGGAAGTAATAGTGTAATCCATATAAAGTTAAGATTTGTTTTCCTTAGACTTTAGGATTTATTTTTTGAATTTATATTTAATTATTACTTAATGAATTTTAGTTTCATTTGATGCTTTTTCTATGTTTTGTAGGGTGTAAATATGTGCAAGTTGATTTGGATGTAAAATTTATTTACAGGAGTCCAAATAAAGTAAGGATTAAAGTTCAGAGCTTAACATGGCCAAGTCATAAAGTGACAGGAACAAATCATGTGTAGAGAAAAGAAGAGCGAAGTCTGTGATAAGTGGCAAGGCCATATTGGACTTGGATAAAGTCATGCCAGAGACTTTTGAGGCTGAAAATGCATACTGCATTTGTGATAGGGCTATGTCACATGTTAACAGGGTCATCCCGACCTATCTTGAGATGAGGTTCAACTCTGCCGTTCATAATATGGCCTTGTTGGATTCCAACATAGCCATGTCACCTAAATCATTATCAAATCTAAAAGAGCAATATGGTTGTGTCACTTATTGACAGGGTTATACCACTCAGTCAAAATTCAATAAGAACTCTAATTCTAAAGGTAAATCTAAATCTAACTTGTACAAGGGGTCATTACCACTATACAAAGAGATCTTGGGGCATGGATTAAGCATCTTACAATACATTTATTCATCATTCTTTATAGTTTTGCATTTAAAATCATAAAAATAATTCATTCATCATTCGTGCAAGGCTTTGCTTGTGGTATTCAAGCATTAAGGGGCAAGATTAGGAGGTTTCTTATCTCTTTTCTTCTTCTAATTTTTTTGGGTTGTTTGCAAGAATGTTTATGAGTTTTATCCTTGTAAACATGAACATGTTAGGCTAAATTTTCATTATGTACTAGGATTGATTTAATTGGTTTGATGATGTATTGACAATTACTTTTTGCTTTAATTTAAGTTGATTTCCTACATATGGGTTTTGTTCTTATACTTAATTATATTCAACTATTGGTTATGGTTAAAGTATGCTGAGACCGAGAGGAGATGGACACTTTGAGCTTATTGTATAAGTTAAATATTCAAATAAGTATTATAAGATCAAGAGGTGATTAATGCTTAGGACCTAAAATAAAATCTGTTAATGTTAATTAAGTTGAGAGACTTTTTAATTGTCAATATTATATGATTCATTATTGAACTTAAGTTTGGTTAATGATTTTTTAGATTATTCTTAGTGAGGTGAGAGTCCATAAGTTGTAGTTAACAATTGAGTTAATTAAGTAATCTTATAATTACTTGAGAGCGAGAGAGAGTTATAAAGACATTAGTTGATGAGCATCATATGTATAAGTTGATTTATGTTAAGATGATTTATTAATGAGTTAAAATATGAATCAAGTGAAAGGTGACATTCTAGTATATGCATTCATTATATTGTTTGATTAATTTTATTATTTTCTTTATTTTGTTTTAAATTTCATATTATTTAGTTTAATTTAGGATTTTAAATTCAACAATTAGGGTTTTAATTAGTTAAATTTTGATTAATTTGTTTAGAAAAATAATTAACTAAGTGAATTAGTACTTAACAGCTAATTCTCGTGTGAACGATGCTTTACTTATTACTTTATCACTTGAGCGATTCTTGCTTTTGCGGTTTAGCACTATCAGGTACCCTCTGAATACTCCTATGCTTTTGACACTGTTGGCACCCTTTAAAATACTTGATGCAGTTTCTGAGGATTAACGGCCAATAATAGTCATGTCTCTTAATCAATCATCTCATTTTCACTCTTGATTGTTGAGCATCGTAAACATCTTCATAAAACTTGCTTCATGATCTCCATCGCATCTGAAAATCCCACACACCTTAGCAGATGACCATCAACTCCCTTCTTATAAAGTTCCCCTTCTAATAGTACATAGTTTAAGGCTCTTATCTTTAGAGCATAAGGAGCTTTCCTTCCTAAGAAACTCATGTATCTTTCTAATTCGATTCTTCAATCACTTGCCACATCAACATCTATAGAAAAATGTCAATGCGAATCCCTCTTTCCAAAATAGAAAGGTATTGCCATTTTTAAACCAAGATCAATTTATGTGTAAGCTCTTTAGTTAACTTCAGCCCTAAAACAATTTGTACCAGTTCATTTGCTTCCTAAATTGCTTCTCTAGGTATATGCAGGAAAAAGGTTTCTTTAAATTCTCCAAGCAATTGAACTACAACTATGTACTAAGGCATTAAAGAAACATTATTGAATTTAAATTCTCCAAATAAATGCTTCAACACCAATTGAGAGTCTCCTATAATCAACACCTTCTCTGCCTTTAATTCTTGAAGAACCTCCAAACTAATCACTAGGGCTTTAATACTTTGCTTGACTATTCGTACATTCGAAATCTAAATTAAATGATAGAGTAGTTTTTACCCCAGTTGGAGAAGTGATCATAATGCCTGCCCTAGTTGATTTTTCTGTATTAGAGTCATCAAACTTCAATATCTATGGTTAGATCTCTATACCATAGATTTGGAGATCTACATCGCCTGCCTTCCTAATCTTCAAGGATAGATGATTTGCTAAAAAAATTACCAATGCCTATCCTTTCGTAGATTTCTTAGGAAAATAAATTAATATAAATTATGCATGAGCTAAAGACCATTTCCCAATTCTTTATGTGATAATAGGTTTGTTCAATATAAACTTAATCAGATTTGTATGTGACACTACATAAACCCTTTCTTGGATCATATAGAGCCTCAATTTAGAACATGCAAAATATAAAGACAAATATAATTTTTCAATAGGTTAGTACTTAATCTTTACTGGTGTTACCATCCTACTCAAATAATAGATGGCCTACTTATGTCCTATAGGATTATTTTGAGTTAATAAACACCCTATTGATTCATAGGAGACCGAAATATATAGTGTAAAGGGATAACCTTTTCTTATAGGTGTCAGTATATGAGGATTTGAGAGGTGCTTTTTTATTCTATTAAATGCCTTATAGTGGTGCTCTTGCTATTAGAACTCCTCCTTATCCTTCAATCTTAAAAGCTTATAGAACTCCTTTGTCTTCCCTACCAAGTTTGAGATAAAATGCCTTAGATAGTTAACCTGCCCAAGAAATCTTTAGAGCTCCTATTTATTACTTGGTGGCTTGGCTTCCATCAATGCTATGGCCTTATTTTTGTCAATCTTCATACCTTTTCAATGATTTAAGAAGCATAGAAAATTATATGCTTGCACACTTAAGAGGGTTAAGTTTTATATAATGAAGTCTCATTCTTTGAAAGGTTTTCTTTTAGGTACTTCATATAATATTCTTTCTTCTTTAATTTGATCACGGTATTACTAATGTACACTTTTACATGACGTCCAATCATATTATGCCGTTCATGGTGCATTGATAAGTGGCTCTCATATTCCTCAAGCTAAAAGGTACCAACCAGTCAAATATTCCAATGGAATTAGGGCATTTAAAAGTTATTTTGTGTACATCTTTCTCTGTTATAAGGATTTGGTTGTATTCAGAGAATCCATCAACAAAAGATAACAACTCATTTCATGCAACAACATCTATTAATATATCTACTATGGGTATTATGTACATGTCTTTTAGAGTGGAGATATTAATGTCCTTTAAATCAACACCCATACGTAGTTTTTCGTTCTTTTCTAAAATATGAATAATATTTGCCAACCATTAAGCATGCCTTATAAGCCTTATGAATTTGGCCTTAACCAGTTGTTTAATCTACTCCTTCACCTTAAGTTCCACCTCCTTTCACATCCTTCGGGGTGGTTGATGATGAGGCTTAAACTTTAGCTTGATTGCTAATTAGTACTCCACAAGAGTTCTCTTCGAACTGATCATCTTTTCATAACTTTAGGTAAAGTAGTCTTTGAACTCCTTAAGCACATGGATTATTTACTCATTCAGTTCTCCCTATAATAAAGAACTAATGTAGGTTATCCTTGGTTACTCTAGGATACTAAGGTTGATTTACTCAAAGAAATCTATAACTTCTAGCTTTGTATCCTTAAATTTCAAAGGATCTTCCTTAAGATCCTCCATATAAGTATTCTCTTAATCTTTATATTCTTTTAGATCTTCTTTAAAGGTTAACTATTCCATGTTGACCTCCATATCCTAAAACTCTAACTTGTCACAAGTTTATTGCACATGAGCTTTTAAAATAGTTGTTGCAGCTACCTCTAACTTTAGTGAACTCATGATCAAGTAATACAATAGTAGGTTTATATGCCATTGGCTTATAAAGGACAATAACAGTGGGATTCATAATCATTTTGGCTTGGTTTTGGACTTCCTTATTCCCTTCTATGTAGACTGACCTTGGTTCCCTATTTTTCTTTTTTCTTAGGAACTAGATCAGTCCAAACTTTGTATTATAGAACCTTCGAAGGGATGTGAGTCAGCCCAAACAACCTCTCCATCATCTGTAACGCCCTCAACCACAAACATACTCATGTCCACAATAATGCACAACCACATAGTATAAGAAAGTTTCTCATATATCTAAAATAAACTTATACATAATCATTTTACTTTTATAACTAAATATACATAATGTCTATACATAAACCAAGATGAAAAAAGTAATTAAGGATAAGATTATCAACACCAAGCTTGCTTCTGACCCACCTAAGCTTATAAACACCGCACACCTCAAGCTCTATCTATTTGCATCCTGAAAATCATATTTTGCAAAGGAATGAGCTTGTGACTCAATAAGCAATTATTAATATAATACTGCAATTAAAACTTCTTAAGAACTAATTAATCCAATTTAATTAAAACCATTAAAAATGGAATACATTGGTGTGTTTCTCTCCATGTAATCTACTGGACAAAATTTACAGTCGAGATACTGTATGAAATACGGCCGTATTTTGACCCATATACTTCACTGTCCAAAATTCCATATGTAGACATGGCCAAAGACATGCCTGTGTCTTCTCCTGTGTATTTCTCTGGACAAAAATATCATTTTAAACACGCCCATATCTCCACTAAGACATGTATCTTAATTCAATTAACCTTCACGGTCAATGACACGCCCGTGTCTCATCACACGACCTTAGATATACCTATGTCTTGACCAGTACCTATAACCTGAAAATTCCATTCTCACAATCTGCCAAATGTCCATAACCATTCCTAATACACATCGTCAATTGTAATTAACAGTTCATTATAAATTCATATGGCTGTGTATAAATACCATCATCTAACCACAACCATCACATTCATAATACATATTGAATTCACAAATTCAACATTTATAAGCAAACACAAATGCATGAATCCATATGCATACTCATAATTTATCCGGCTGGAATCAATAATACATAATTCCTCACGCATAACTCACTTAAACAAAATATACAGTCCACAACCAATTCATATAATTACAAGAATATGTACATTCACATTCCTATCTCATTGCTCAATACATAGCCAAAACCATTTTTCATATGATCACCACACACAAAGCCATATTTGGCATATTTCTCTCAATTATATTCAAATTTCAAATGGCCATATAGTGAGACTATCCGCTCGGCTCAGTCTCACTTCTTTCAATTCAATCATAAGTAGCTATCTGCCCAGCTCAGCTTTCCCATTTCACAATCAGTGAAGACTATCCGCCCGGCTCAGTCTTCACTCAACACATTTTCTCACACATTATCATTTCCTCATTTGTTTCACCTTCTTGTAAAACACACACATCATATATAATATAATTGCATCATAATAAGTCATCATATTAACATTCCATCCACAACTACTAATTCATTCTCACATTCACATTATTCATCATACACAAATATAATATTTGCCATAATTCATAATCCACACATGTTCAATACACAAAAGAGTGGAAACTCATTCCACATCATCATTCTCAAATCTGAAAATTAACCTCATTCAATTCACAACTTAAATCACAATTACTTATTCTCACATTCATTACTTCTCATTTCCTGCCACATCTGCACAATTTACATAATTATATAACCATTATATATACAAGAGAATCAATATTTCGATATATATAAGCATTATATCAATAATCACTTACCTCAAGCCTTTAACTCCTTCTTAAATAAAAACTCCCCCTATTGAGTAGAGTCTCCTCTAGCTCTATCAAATCCTACACACAATCATGTGCCAATTTTAACAAGCAAGCATAGCAATTCACCCTAAAATCACAAAAGGGCAACTAGGTACTCAAAGTTCAATGTATCCAAATAATTCACACACAAGTCTAAAATTCATGAAAATAATATTAAAGCTATTCATATGAGTCTACTTCCAATTTCAATTGAAATTGCTCAATTTGGATATGTATGGAATTTATTATAGATTTTTTATGCAAACCGGGCAAAATAGAGCTGACAACAAGAGTAAGAAAATATCAAGCCCTGCCAGTCAACTTTAAAGTACAATCAGCTATGGCTCAAAACATAAAAGTTGTAGAAGACTCTTTGAAGTTTCCAAAGCATCTAATCTTGCTCAATTTAGAGTTCTACAACTATAGATATCATCATATAACCAATGCACAAGAAATTTCACAAACCAACCTATATACTACTGCTATCATGTTTGATATATAAGGTTCATGATGCTTTTAAAAATTATAGACACATTTAATAATCACCAATTTCATACAAACTCTACATATATGAGTTTACTTTCATTTTCAATTAAAATCATACAATTAGCACATGTAGATAATTAATTATAGATTTTTGAATCAAGTCAGGTAGAACAGGGTATCAGCATGAGCAATAAAATATCTAGCCTAATTCAACCATTCTAACAGTAGATTCCATTTAAGTACAAAATATAAACATTTTAGAGACTCTCGGAAGTTTTCAAGGAGTCCAACCACACTCAAATCAAAGCTCTATAGCTCAAGTTATGGCTAAAATAAAAGGACTGACAAACAGAGGAAGCATACCTGAAATTTGCAAACAATCAAATTCAACCAAAATAAATCAAACACAAGTAAGCTTACCAAATTAGGACTCCAATTGATTTAAAACCTCCCAAAGCTTCCTAAATCAATGAATGGATCACTTGAACAAGCTCACAAACTCTCCAAAATCTCTCAAGAAAACTCTCTTCTTCTTCTTCCTTTCTCTACACAAACACATACCACACAAACACACATACATTTAAATATACTCATTTAAGCACCCACCAATCACAAGCTAATAAATTAACTCGCCAAAGTAATCTTTAATCATTACCGAACTAACAATTAAATCTATATTTATCACTAAATAATAAAAATAATAATACTTAATAATATAACAAAATATCATCAAAATAGCTACTTAGCCCTTAATGAAATGCTACTCTTTCCAACTAGTCCTTAAACTTTTAATTGCTTCACTCAAATCCTAACTTTCTTTATAATCTAGCCCTAATCAATACCTAAATTCCAATCTAACAATACCACTGTCTAACCACATACCCTAATGGTTCACATATAATTCAATAAGTAAATACTCACAATATACATAAAATTCACATACTTTATGCATAATGATTTCTAATGCATCATGTCCACTCTTAACAATAACCTTAATTTAAATGCATTAAAATTGTATGTTCCTACTTTGCAGGCGTTACAATTCTCCCTTCCTTATAAAATTTCATCCCTGAAATTTAATAACTCACTATTTTCTAGAAAAAGATACGGTTATTTCTACTTCATTCGCTCTTCAACTTCCTATGATGCTTCTTTAGTCATGACGACTCCATTTTACTTCACCTTTATTATTAGAATCTCTTTATTCCTTTGACTGTTTATCATAGACATTCACATTCACAATGCATAAATTAATCTCACATGGTATTAAATTAGTAATCCACTTGTAGCTAACATAACCCATAGACTATAATGCATCCATTGCACAATAAGCTTTATCATAAGAACCTAACGATAAAAGGACAATTTACTTAGAATCTACCGAAAATTCGACAGAACCTCCTTTAAAATATGGACATCTCTCTACTAAAGTAGGGCCAATTCTACAATAAAAATAATTATACTTCTATAAACAATCTCAATTAGGCTCAGTTATCCACGATACCACAATTACATATTGTTCCACGTATCTCGAATTAAATTTCCCTTCCCTTTAAAATCTTAAAATTCCCTTTTTAAATTTCTTAAAGCTCTACAAACTTTTCCACACTCAAATGAGATTCAACCAACTCAGAGACACTCCAAAACATACTTAACATTGTCAATTCAATTCATAAACAAAAGCTCAAAATATATTTATATCAACACAGCATTAAATATTCATATAGTCACCTTTTGTGATATATTTAGTATTCACAATCAACTCACATATAAATAATTATATCTTCAAATATGTGTATTTGTATTTCATCATCTCCAACACCCACAATCATCAATTCCATACAAGAAAAGTATAAATATCATCAATAAACAATCGAGTACACATCACACGAATCTCAATTCTTAATATTTTATTTAATGCTTGCATTCATCTCAATAGTAAAGATAACATCTCACAATAATTAACACTTTCACATTTTAATCTCATCGTTTGGTATCCAGTTGGAACCATTCTTGTACAATTGCCTCACACTTAGCTAATTTGGCTTATTCATCACAATTACAATTTCATAAATGGCCACATACTGAGACTATCCACCCGGCTTAGTCTCATATCTCACTTTCACATATCAATCATGGGTAGCTATCCGCCCGGCTCAGCTTGTCCATATCTCACCATTTAATCACATTTCATTCAATTTCACACTTTTCAATTCATAATTAGTGGAAGCTATCTACCCAGCTCAGTCTCCACTATCACACGTATACTTTACATTTCTTCACCATTAATTAATATCCACATCACATTCAATCAATATTCAACATTTTCAATTTCACACTTTTCAATTCATAATCAGTGGAAGCTATCTACCCGGCTCAGTCTCCACTATCACACATATACTTTACATTTCCTCACCATTAATCAATATCCACATTACATTCAATCAATATTCACCATTTTCACCATAACATATTCCAATCCATGCTATATTAAATGGTTTGTACTATTCACATAATAGATATCCTTCACTTTTCAATAGTTATTCTCAATTCACCATATTATCATTTCTCACAATAGTTTCACAATCATGTATATAATACCACACAACATAGCAAAACATAATCATACATTATTATATTCTCAAACATTATTCATAATAGATATTGCTTCACCATAATCAACAAATTCACAATCACAATACAATCGTTTCACACCAATTCTCATCAAAATATAATAATATCACTTACAACATTATCCTTATCATATCCAATCATACATTTCACTATATACATCTTTAGTAATCCATTTATTTTCTTAGTCACCAATTCATTCCAAACTCTTTCATTTATAATCTATCTTCATACCAATCTCATATATATAAACATTGATATTCCAAAGCAATACCAACATCATTATCCTTTCATTGTTAATGAAATAAATCACAATCTAACCCTTTTAACATATATAATGATTCATATTATTTGCCACCTCAACAAATGGGAAGTTCTTATAGTTGTTATGTCTTTCCTGCTCTTTATAACTCCTACAGATGACCACATATCAACTACATCTACACCACATTTCACTTACACTCCGGTTCATCTAATTCAATCTATTCCCCTCCTCATTTTCTTCTCAAGGAAATAATTTCCTTACTCTCAATTTATTTTTACTAGAATATCATAATCAACACATAATTGCCCATCATCATCTTTAGCCTATATAATGGAATTACTGCCTCTGTAATGTATTATTCAATTCATCAATTTATCCTCTTTTATCTCTTTCAACTCCTATGATACTATTCTATAATAAGCAATCTATACTGATACGATCCTATGTATGATTTAATTCTAAATTTGTCTTCCAATACTAAAATAATTTCAATAATTTATCTGAAATATAATAGAAATTCTACAATTATAAATTCATTCACTCTTCTCAAATTAATCTTTATTAAATCTTTAACATTAATTAAATAGGCTTCTTACCTATTTCAATCACGTATGATGTAATTATAACTGGAATCAATAAACATTTATAGTTCATTCTTCACCCACTATATCTATTTTTCTCTGCTCCCTATTATATATACATATCTCCTTACATAACAGTTATAATATTATGATAATTCCATACCCAATTTATTCTCAAAATAATACTAATACTCCTTCCATCTCTATAACTATTAAGTTCACACATAATTCACATCAATTATTAGTTCTAAGAAAAATTCTTATTATCATATCACAATATCCCAGCAAGCATAGAAACACATATATCATGTTCAATCAATTCATTTGTTCTAACTTATGAAATTAACCACACGAATTAAAAATTAAATTCTATAATTATAAATGCATCTTGATAAGAATCAATATCTTTATAAAATGAATCTTCAAATTCAATCCTTTCTTAAATCCTTTCTGCTTCCTCTCATTAATAACCACTTCTTTTAGACCATCTTTAGATAATTCTATAAACCGTTTCTCATACTCGACCACGAAAAATTTATTTTTGTTCAACTTTAGAAATTCACTCTTCTTTATGTTCACATAGTCATCTAAAATGTATTCCCCTGTAAATGCCCTCAGAAAATCTATCAAAGTTAATATCTCCTCTGATGTTGTCTTTCACCAGTTCAGAATGTATTGCTTAAATAATGATACATCATTTCTAATTCTTTTCTCATCAATACAACCAATTCAATCAAGAATTTCTTACATAATTTGTAACCATCCTTCTACTATAGTGGGTTCACTAGTACCCACGAAAACCTTCACACCTAGCTCTCTTATTTTCTCATAACTTTCATCAATAGTATTATCCACTTGCTTTTGATTCATTAAATCCATCTTTTGATCAAATCCTCTGCTATAATAATAACATACATCTTATAAAGAGGTTATAAGTGAAGAATTACTCAAGCTCATGCAATGCATGCTTCAGTATCTGCCTATAATTATATCTGATGACTTATTTAGACCAATGGATTAAGCTTGGTGTCCTTCCATCCTGACATATACAACGTATATTACTATAGGTCATTTATGATCTATACATTATATGCCGTGAATACAAGCATGTTCTCATATCTCAAGGGAATCTAATTCCCACTCTAGTACCACTTAATGTAACGCCCTCAACTAGGGGTGAGCAAAAGTCAGTTCGGTTCGATTCAAAAATGACTAAAACCGAATTAAAACGAAAATATATCGGTTCGGTGTAAAAAATTCTGAAAACCGAATTGAACTGAACCAAACTTTTTCGGTTCGGTTATTTTTTCTTTTTTAATATTCTTTTCACTTTTTAATTTTAAAGTTATTTTATTTATGTAATTTTACAATATTATAATAAGATTTATAAGATATATTAATGTTAATTTTTTATTCTTATTTTATTTATTTATTTTTTAAAAAAATCAAATGAACCGATTCTCTAAAATATTTTTAAATACGTTTTGTTAGAATTTTTTTGGTAGTAAATAATTTTATTAAGAGTTTTATGTATTTAGAAACTAATATTATTAATAAAATTTAAAATATTAGTAATAAACCAATCAAACCGAACTATAAATATATATAAAATT
>CATIWO010326226.1:0-10619 GCA_949673435.1 Macaranga tanarius | reverse complement strand
GAAGAGGTTTTTGCTAATTCTTTTGTTCTATATATGTGTGTCTCATGTCAAAACAACAAACAGTTTATATTCTATATGTTAATGGAGTTTTTGCATTTTCAGTTCAAAGAAATATACCCAGAAGTGTATATTTGTTAATCCCGTGAGTAGCCAAGTAGCAAAAGATGTGGATATTCATTGTGGAGACTATGGATCGAAACCCAACCCCTTTCCCCTTTGTGGTGTTGGGGGTTCCGCTATAATGCATGAATTGAGACTTTATAATGCATGAATTCTGCTGGTTTTAAGGGAAAAAAAAAAAAAAAGGTAATGCAGCATTACATTGAAATAGTCTCTATGAGGTTTCAAGCGCAGAAATTTGAGAACAGAATACTAAAAACTTATATTTCTAGCACATTTAATACCCAACTGCACACAACTGTTTTGTTTGGGAGATGTCTTCTTTTATGGAAAAGTCTATGTTATTTCTACTTCAACAGCTACTTTCCACTGGCATATCTTTGTACCCTACCTTTAATTTGCTTTCTTCTCCGAATAAGCTTTTGTCATGTTTAGGAAAAAAAAAATAACTCAATTTTTCACAACACTTGAAAAGAATATAATAAGGTCAATGAGGAAGTGGTTTAGTGTTCACTTCTTTCTAAAGACATTCTAAGATATATAATGAGGAAGTGATTTAGCGATCATTTCTTTTAAAGACATTTTGAGATAGAGTTTGAATTTTACCATTGTTAATTTGCAAAATTAGATTCTACATTATTCCTTATTATATAGTCTATCAAAATCTAGGTGATTTGACCTCCCGTTAATAAAAAAATAAAAACATGCCCTTTTTTCAAAAGAGTACAAACATAGAAGCCGTTAATGATAAATGAAGTGATTCTACTTTACCTTTTTCCTCAGTCCCACAATTTCCCACTTGCACTACAGTTTGTGCTTTAATCTGAGTCAACTATTTTCTTCAAGTCTTAGTCAATGATTTTCTTATCTTGTTGCCTGTGGTAAATATTCATATACTCTTCCTTTCAAGTTGGTTTTTTGCATTCAACAAATTTTCTGTTTTCATTTTGCAGGCCAATATATCTTGTGATCATGTTAAACTAAACTTCTGTTATTTCCATATGTCCTTATTATGTTTTTTCTTGTAATGGAGTAACAGTTCAATTCCATCCTTCACAAAGTTACACACACAACATGGTCTTGGGTGAGGCAGTTTTATCTGCTTTCCTTCAAGTATTATTTGACAGGTTAGCTTCTCATGAGCTAATAGACTTCTTCAGGAGACGTGACCTTGATGAATTTCTACTCAAGAAATTACGGTTGAATTTGTTGGCAGTTTCTGCAGTTCTCAATGATGCAGAAGAGAAGCAGGTGACAAACCCACTTGTGAAAGAGTGGGTAGTTGAGCTTAAAGACACAGTATATCAAGCTGAAGACCTGCTGGATTTGATTTCCACTGAAGCATTGAGATGCAAGGCTGAGCCAGACTCTCAATCTATCACAAGACAGGTATGGAACTACATCTCTACTTCTTTATTTCAGTTTGATAGAAATATTGAGTCCAAGATAGAGGGGATCATTCATAAACTAGAATACATAGCTAGCCAAAGAGATGCCCTTGGTTTAAAGGAGGTTGCCGGAGCAAAGCACTCACAAAGATTGCCAACAACTTCTCTAGTGGATGAATCTTTTGTTTATGGCAGGGAGAATGACAGGGAAGAGATAGTCAAACTGCTCCTGTCTGATAATGCAAAAGGCAATGATGTTAGCATAATCACTATTGTTGGCATGGGTGGGATTGGCAAGACCACACTTGCTCAACTTGCTTATAACGATTGTGGGGTGAATGAAAATTTTGATCTGAGGACATGGGTTTGTGTTTCACATCAGTTTGATATTATTAAGGTAACAAAGATGATTCTTGAGTCTGTCACTTCACTGACTTTTGATACCGAAGACCTTAACCAGCTCCAAGTCAGGTTGAAGGAGCAATTATCGGGGAAGAATTTTTTGATAGTCTTAGATGATGTCTGGATGGAGAGTTGTAGTGAATGGCATGTTCTACAACTTCCATTTAAATCTGGAAAGAAAGGAAGTAAGATTGTAGTCACAACACGCAATGCACATGTCGCATCAACCTTGGGCACTGTCCCAAGCTATTACTTGAAGCTACTTCCATTTGAAGATTGTTGGTCGTTGTTTGCAAAGAATGCATTTGGAGATGAAAATCATCATGGACACCCAAATCTTGAGGCGATAGGTAAAGCAATTGTCAAGAAATGTGAAGGCTTGCCTTTGGCTGCAAAAGCACTGGGAGGTATCCTTCGCGGAAAGTTGCGCATTGAGGAGTGGGAAAATGTACTTTGTAGTCAAATATGGGATGCACCATCTGATAATTCTGAAATTCTCCCTGTTCTAAGATTGAGTTACCATTATCTTCCTGCTCATTTGAAAAGATGCTTTGCATATTGTTCGATATTCCCAAAAGGCTACATTTTTGAGAAAGAGAAGTTGGTTTTACTGTGGATGGCAGAAGGTCTTCTGCAGCAGACGACAAGACAGAAAACAATTGAAGAGGTGGGTAATGAGTATTTTGATGACTTGTTAGCAAAGTCACTTTTCCAGCAGCTTGATGGCAGTAAAACACATTTCATAATGCATGACCTCGTCAATGATTTAGCTAAGTTTGTTGCTGGGGAATTCTGCTGTCAAATTGAAGAAGATCATAGACAACAGAGTATTTTTCAGAATGCACGCCATTTGTCTTACATCCAACATAAGTATGATTGCTTCAAAAGGTTTGAGGTCTTCTCTAGCATAAAGTATCTGCGGACCTTCCTGGCTTTAAACTTGAGCCATGATGATGTTATTTGCTACATATCTGACAAGGTCCCAAATGACCTATTGCCATCATTGACTTACTTAAGAGCATTATCTTTGTCTCATTACAAAATCACCAGTTTGTCTGATTCAATTGCTAATCTGATATATTTGCGGTATCTTGATCTCTCTCACACTGCAATCAGAAGACTTCCTGAAACAGTGACAAACTTGTACAATTTGCAAACACTGCTTTTATCATTCTGCCATCTGATAGAACTGCCAGTTGATTTTTGCAAATTATTGAATTTGCGGCACTTAGATATACGTGGAAGTAAGTTGTCCAAGATGCCTTTGCAAATGGGAAAATTGAAGGAACTGCAAAGATTAACAAATTTTGTAGTAGGAGAAAAGGGTGGATCGAGGATCAGCGAGTTAAGGCAACTAGCACATCTCAGGGGGACACTTGTTATTTCAAAGCTTCAACATGTTGTATATGCCATAGATGCCCTGCAAGCCAATTTAAAAGATAAGCGATACATTGATGAGTTATGGCTGGAATGGGATAGTAATAGCAATTATCCAAGAAATGATATGGATGTTCTTGACAAGTTGCAGCCCCATATATGCTTGAAGAGGCTCTCAATCAAAGGGTATGGAGGTGCCAAATTCCCAAATTGGATGGGGGATCCTTTGTATTCATATTTGTTGTTCTTAACTCTCAGCCACTGTGAGAATTGCAGAGTCTTGCCTCCACTTGGCCAACTGCCTCTTCTTGAAGGTTTAGCAATTAAGGGAATGAGTGGCATCAAAAGGGTGGGACCTGAGTTCTATGGGGCCTGTTCTTCAGTTAAAGCTTTTCAATCACTGAAGACTCTGAGGTTTGAAGAAATGATGGCATGGGAGGACTGGCTTTTTATAGTTGACAGTGAAAGTCAAGGATTCCCTAAGCTTGAAGAGCTTTGCTTATTGAAGTGTCCTAAATTGGCTTCACCATTTCCAAGGCTTCCATCTCTCCGCAGATTGGAACTAGAGGAATGTGATAAGATGTTGTTGGCTGGTATTTCTCATTGTGCCTCTCTAGCATCATTGAAAGTGATTTCAGGCCTGATGACTCTTCCAAAAGGGTTCTTCCAACAGGTAACGGCACTTAAAGAGCTGATTATTGCTCACTGTGATGAACTGTTGTCTTTGTCCAACCAAGTTGGATTTGATAGTCTCTCAATGCTTGATACTTTCAAAATTTCTTGCTGTCAAAAACTGACAGCGTTGCCACCTGGGTTACACAATCTCACATCTATCAAAAAGTTGCTAATTGATGGATGTCGAAGTCTAGTATCATTCCCTGACAGGGGTTTTCCACCGATGCTTACACACCTTAACGTTGAGGAATGTGAAGCTCTCCAATTCATACCAGGAGCACCAGTGCACTATGGTAGCTCTTCTGCAGGTCCCAGTTCATATTGTAGTCACCTGTCTTCATTTGGTGTCAATCTACCTACCACATTGAAGGAATTCAGGATTGTGAATTGCAAGAAACTAGTGCTATTCCCAGAAGTTTTGGTTCTTGATCATACAGAACTTGAATGTTTAAATGTCTTTGGATGTGACTCTTTCAAGTCACTTTCAATGCATTTTCTGAATCTAGTTCATCTTGACATCAGTAGATGCGTGCATCTTGAATCTCTCCCCGAAGGACTTCACACTCTCACTTCCCTCAAGAGCTTGACTATAATGAACTGTCCTCTTCTTCAAACATTTCCAAATAGCGGGTTGCCAAATTCCAACCTTACTTCTCTGGAAATATATTACTGCGACAACCTCAAGTCTCTGCCTAATGAGATGTATACTATCCAATCTCTTCGCAGACTGCATATATCTCATTGTCCACAGGTAATCTCCTTCCCTGACAATGGTCTTCCATCAAATCTGAATTTACTCACCATCATCAATTGCTGCATGCTCGTGCCGAAGATTGAATGGGAACTGCAAAAACTTTCTTCCCTAAGACATTTCAAAATTGCTAGATGTTCTAACTTTGAGTCCTTCCCAGATGACTGGCTTTTGCCTTTAAGCCTTTCCTCTCTTCAGATTGTTGGTATGCCAGACCTCATATCACTGCCCAATGCACTACAGTATCTTACTGCCATTGAAAATTTAGAGATTGAAGGATGCAGCCAGCTTTTGTTTCTGCCTGAAGGTGGCCTTCCAACCTCACTATCTTCTTTGCATATCAGTAACTGTCCTATACTAACAGACAGATGCAAAAAGGACACTGGACTAGATTGGCACAAGATAGCATGCATCCCTTGCATTACACTCAATTACAAGCTCATTTCATGACAACATTCAGACGCATCAAAGTTTCTTGCAGCAAAGAGGCAACAGCAAACAAATTTTCACCTCCTCAGGTACCAGTTTACAGTAATTTGAAGTAATGATATCCTTTAGCTTGATTTCACTAGCTTGCAAGATTAATATATAATTATTTATATAGTTTGTGTTTGCATTTTATTTTTTGCCTAGTCTTTACTGCTCTTGTTTGCAATATATTTCTATATATTTTTGTTCCACATCTAACATAATTGCTCATTTTTCTTGTTTAACCAGGTTTCATAGATGAAGTTTGTGTTGATTACACACTGATCAGGAGATCACTAAATGTTGCTATAAAATTGAAATTGCAGTATTGGAAAGGTGTTGTGCTGTGTAATATGAATTAGTCAATATACATTTAAAACTACTCTGGACAGCATATGATTATTGATGTGAATTTTTTTTTAAAAAAAAATCTTTGTAAAAATATTTGTTTGTATGATATATTTATAATTTTTTTGTCAAATAAAAGATATAATATGTAATCATATATTCAATTTTTATTAATATTTTAATATAATAAAAAAATTAAAATATTTAATCTAGTAAATAGTCTATATTAAAAAATTCAATGATTCATAAAGAAAGTGAACTAAGGTCTCATTATTTAATCTCAACATTTTGGTGATGATCAAAAAATAATATTGTCTCAGTCTTCACAATATACTTCCTATATATTATGAAAGATATTAATATTTTTTATTTGACATGATAGCATTAGATTTTTGTTAGGATCTCTTAACTTTTTTTTTTTTAAGTACAATTTTAGTTTTTTGTTATTTTGATTCATAACAAAACTAGTTTTATGTTTTCTTATGACATTTAAATATTTGTATTTTATATATTTTACACTTTAAAATATTAATAACTAATATTGTAATTATTTTATGAGAAAATATTAATATAATATCATATTCTAATGATAAATTTATTTCATATATAAATATATATATTTTATAATCAATGTAGCTAATTGGTTGTTTTATTTTAAAAATTATTTTTTATTTATAATAAAATTAAGAATATGTTTAAATTTGAGTTCAATATAATTAGTTCAATGCTACATTATTTAATAAATAATTTTACCATTAAATATTTATATTATTATTGGAGTATTAAATTATAAACTTTTAATAATAATATTTAAAAAAGTATTAAAAAGTAAAATTAATGAGACATAAACTACTCAATTGTTAAAAACAATAACAAAATTAATTATTTTACAAGTCAAAACTACAAGATAAAAATTTCACTTTTCCCAAATTTTGTAGTACAAAGAACAAAATCATATGTGGCTCAATCAAATATTAAATACAATACTTTTTTTTTATAGGTAATATGAGACTCACTATTATCAGATTCAGTATTATTGGAATGAAAAAAATTAGCTCTTAATTATTAAAAATTAATATATTTTAAAAAATATTTTTATAAATCATCACTATAAAACAAAATCTCACATATTTAATACAAAAAAAAAATATTAAACTTAAAATCTCTCCACTCAAAAGTAAAGACTATAAGCGTTAAGTAAAATTAAATACAATACTGAAAAATTACTAAAACTTATATAATTTTGAGGTCAACTCGACATCCAATATATCATGTTGACTGTCCATCATGTCAGAAAAGCTGACTGCCTCATTCACGAGGCATAATTTTTTTACAAAACATTTACCAACTTTACCTCGAATGTATATATGTTAAAATATACTTGTGGTGTAACGCACATATCACGACAACATGAGCAATTGATACTCTCTATTATTAAATAAAAATATACTAAAAAATAGATATTTTTACTAATATGATAAAAAAAATTATTCAAATTTTATTATTTTATTTAGAAAAACTGCCAGCAGTAAATTATTTTCTCTTTAGTCAGTGTTAAGAAATATTTTTATCCAACTCAAATTATTAAAATAAATATATTTATCAATAAGGTATAATTTAATTTTTTAAATAACATATCAGATTTGAGCCATAGTATATAAAATTATGCTAAATTAATTATTAAAAAAAAATTATTGCTCTTATGATCTTATACAATAAATTTTAAATATTGATAATTTATACTAAAAATTCATTTTCATAATATTAGGCTAATGAATGAAATCTAAAATATATAAAAACAATGCTATTTAATTCAATGCTTTCATAATAGCTTCTCATATTATGTGGTATTATATTATATAATTATCAGATAACACAGTTTTAAAAACACAAGTTTATACTAATTAAATAATAGTGTTTTTTTTTAAATATAGTGCATTAAAAATATTAAAAAAAACTAAAATAAATAAATATTTTTAATCTTTAATTTCTTTAAAAAATATATATGATTTTTTATAGGTAATTATGTCTTTTTGGTAATGAATGGGTAATTATTTTCCCTAATTACTATATTACTACTTCCTTTTTCAGTGCATTTATCCATTTCTGGAGATGGGCCCATCCTATCTAATCAATAAACACGTCAGTGCTCAGACCACCCTAAAGAATTCCTATTGGTCCGTGCTCTGTCACCAATGTTCTCAGTTTGCTTTAACTACTGTGAGCCTGTGAAGTAGAGTTATTATAGCATACGACACATGCTGGTGGAACCGTATTCTCTTACCTAGATCCTGGCCTTATGATCCACCTCTGCTTGTGACGTGGCATGCATCGGCTTCTTGCATGGAATAATTTTAGAT
Organism: Macaranga tanarius; assembly: GCA_949673435.1. NCBI lineage: Eukaryota > Viridiplantae > Streptophyta > Magnoliopsida > Malpighiales > Euphorbiaceae > Macaranga > Macaranga tanarius. The sequence continues at coordinate 2,730 of CATIWO010326226.1, read as the reverse complement.
TATTAGAAATCACCTGCCAGTGATTATATCATGTTTCAGTAACAATATTTTGAAAGCCAGAGGCGCGTGATGTTAGCTCATGCGTCAAACATGAACAATCTAAATAAGGTGTTCAGAAAAATCGAAAACCGATTAATCGAACCGAACCAATTGTTCGGTTCAATTTTGGTTTTTGATTCTAAAAAATTTGGTTAGTTAGTTCGGTTTTGATTTTAAGTTTGAAAAATCTAATCGACCGATTTAAATATATATATATATATATTATAAAATATTAAATAAAATATATTAATTAGAAAAAGTATACATAAATATTAAAATTATAAATAAAAATACTTTTTTAGTTATGTAATTAAAGAATACACTTTAAAAATTTATAAAATAAAAATTTTATTTAAAAATAAATCAATTAACCAAAAAAACCGATCGAACCGAATGGAGTTAGTTCGGTTCGATTTTTAGTCTATATCGGTTCGGTTATAAATTTTCAGGAGGTTCAGTTAGTCGGTTTTTGCCAGTTTGGTTCAATTTTTAACCGAAACTGACCGTGCACACCCTACTAAATATGACATAATCCATTTGGATATACCTATATTTGTATGTATTTATTATTTTATTCTCTTTACTTTTAATTTTGTCAAATTAACACCTTAATTTATTTATGTAACACCCGTATTTTTAGATGCACTGTTCATGCATATTATTTTCTTGATATAAAGAGTAGAGTTATGAATTGCATCTAAGTGGGGTATGTGCATGTTGGTAGAGAGGGACTTTTGTGTAAGGTAAGTTTTGAACTAATTTGTTACAATAGAAAGTTGAGGATGATTTTGTAATAATCCTAGTTCAATAAGGGTGTGTAGAGATTTGAGGTGATATTTGTTAGTTTTTAATTAAGATTTGTTAGTATTATTTTATTAATGATAAGTTAGCATTTATGGAGGAGTTATCAACTTGGACAAATGGGGCAATTTAATTGGTAGAGATGTTTGTGAGTGTATATGTGTGTGTTGTGTGTTAGTAAAGTGTAGAAAATTCATTAGGAAGAGAAGACTGAATTGTGGTTAGCTTTGGAAGATTTTGATAAATTCTCTACCCATCTAGCTATCAATTTGGAGAGCTTTAGAAGGTCTAGAAGCTTTTGGGAGCATCAATTTGGTAAGTCTTGCATTTAATTTAGTTTATTGAAACTAGGTTTTGATGTTGCAATTCGTGTTCTGTTTTGGTGTTGCATCAGTTTTAGTATTTTATCCATATCTTGAGTTATAGAGCTCTGATTTGAGCAAGATTAGATGCTCTGGAAACTTCAGAGAGTCCTCTACAACTTTTGTATTTTGAGCCAGAGCTGATTTTGCTGTTAAGACTGACTAACAAAGCTTGACATTTTCTTGCTTATGCTGTCAACTTTGTTTTGCCTAGATTTACTTAAAAATCCATAATTAATTATATACATATCTAAATCGAGAAATTCTAATTGGAATTTGTTGTATACTTAATTGGCTAGCAGTATAAATTTCATGATTTTTAGACTTGTGTACTAGTCTATGGTACATTGAATATTAAGCATGTAATTGCACTTAGTTGCATTTGAATACAAATGACATGGTTGTTATGTGGTATTGATGTATGAACTGTGTGTAGGCATTGATAAGGATAGAGGTGGTACCAATCAATAGGAAAGCTTCTCTTTTGAAGGAGTTGAAGCACCTTGTGCAAGTGATTATTAATGCAACGATATATATATTAATTCTCTTGAATATGAGAAATGTGATACTATAAATGAATTGAGCAAGATATGTGATGTGTTGTGAAATAAATATATGAATTGTTAGAATGGTTGAATTGTAATTAAATGTAGTATGAAATGAGATATGATTATTGAGATGTGAATTGTGTATGTGTATGTGGCTTGATTGAATGTTGGTGAGGAAATGTGAGGAAAATATGAAATAATGGGGCTGAGCCAGGTGGATATCCTCCACTGATTATAAAATCTGGAACTGAGCCGAGCAGATAGTTCCAGTAGTGGTCACATGAGAAAAAGATGAAATGTGAGATGGGCAAGCTGAGCCAAGCGTATAGCTACCTAATGATATGAAGGAAAGTATGTGTAGAGGAACAATAAAAATGCGGAATTTAAAATTTTTCATTACATGCAATATTTGCATCAAACACAAAATACTTTCATGCCTATAGATCATATCATATGCACTTTTACATAGCTAAACATGCATAATGAACAATATACAATCAACATGTCAACCAAGTCATGCTTCCAAAATAAGACCTAGCATCTAAGAGATATAGTAACACTTACATAACTCCTTAGTTGGTAGCACGCTCGTTAAGCTTTGGTTGGTGTTGATCTACAAGCTTCAAGCTCCCCAATTGTGAAGTCTCTAGCTTGATACACACAGGTTGGCAAGGAAGACCTCCAAGGATGGTGATGTTCAAGCCACAAGCCTCTCCTTTGTTGACCCAAAGTGTTTGCAAGAACTTCCACCAAACAAGGATGTGTAGGACAATGAAGCAACCTTCAATAGATGATGGACTATTAGAAAGAACACAACTTTTGTGTTTAGTTTGATATGTTTACCCTTTGAAGAAGAAGAAGGAAGAAGACTCTCTCAATCCATTTTCTCTCTTTTGGTTGATATCAAATTCTCTCTAACTTGTGCAAATGAAGTTATGACTTAGCTCTCTCTACAAACTCCACTAACTATATCAATAAAG
>CATIWO010326217.1:0-14207 GCA_949673435.1 Macaranga tanarius | reverse complement strand
AAAAGAAAAAGAAGAGAAAAAATAAATAAAAAAGAAAAGAAAAAATGAGGAATAAAAAAAAGAAAATAATAATAAAAAAAGAAAGATAAAAAAACACAGCCAAACATGGAATAAAAAAAGGGACAAACTTGGAAGCCAAATAAAAAAAAAAGGTACTTCCGTAATTAATTAAAAAGAAGAGAGTATTTTGTGTGAATAACTTTTAAAAGTAAGCTAGTTACGTGATTGTTTGATACAATATTTACTTTAACTAGATTGGGCAAATCCTTACCTTCGTGACGTAGATCAATGAATGGACCTAAGAAATGAAGGGGATCTATGTGCATATCTATATGGGCCGGTAATTACCAACAACATGAAAAAACGGTAAACTCTACAATTTTTTTGTCTAAGGATTTATGCTGCAAAAGTTTTGTTCTGTACTACATTTGCCATTAGTTATAACCCCTTCCATCCTCTCATTTGACATGCGACCCCCTAGTCACAATTGCAATGGGCATGATTGCCCCATCTGGATATGCATTAGCAATGTATCTTCACCCCTTTTTTCTTAATTACGGAACATAAAATGGTATAAATCCGATAAAAAATTGTTGATCTTGGCATAACATCATCAACACCCAACGTATTGCTATTTCAAATTTTGATTGTGGTAGAACCTGTCCTTACATCAGTGGGGTCTATACAGATTTCTATTACTGTTATAAAACAGCACAGGAGGACTCGACAAAGTAAAAAATAAAAATAAAAAAGATGTGCAAGGTACAAAGGTTTTAGGACACATAAACACATCACCACTTTTTGACAACACTCGGTAGTCGTACGCAAGAATACAGCAGCATCCAATATGAGATGTTCAAAGAAAACAATTACTGTACCTAAAGCATTCTCCCAAATATATACACATTAGCCTTCATAAAATGGAGCACGAGCACACAATTTTCTTGGGAGAGTTGTCTACCTTCTTTTCTGTTAGAAACAATATACCAAGAATATGTCAATAAGAGGTTTTTGAGCAACAAGAGGTTTAGAATAATAGAAGCCTGTACAGTTGTACAATGTTAAGTAGGAAAGTTTTAGCAAATCATCAAATTCAGCTCAAAACCAATACTACGTTAAAAAAAAAAAAGGAAATGAATAAGATAGATGGAGTGCTATGGTATATAAAAAGTCACTCGTGGACGTTCAAGGCTGATCGACACTAAATGCCAAATTAAGAAGCAACCAGAGTAAGGAAAGCTCATCTTGCTTGCCAAGAAGGGGGATGCGCATACAACATACATTAGTTGGAGTACCAGTATTTGTCGATAAGGATTTCAAAATCATGAAGTACTCACAAATTGCCAGAATCATGCAGTCCAATAAGGCAATAACATGATGTCTCTAATAAACCTAAAACTGGACATCATTATACATACATAAACAACAAAGCAATAAAATATTAAATTTCCATCTAAAGAACTGGGCATCTTAATATTCAAAAGACCCCAGTTCTCAGTAGGAAACTTTCCCTTGCCACCTGCCTAAATCTAAATCAGCTGTAAGATCATCTGATTCACTGTCATCAAGTGAAGCCCACAACCACCAAACTGAGCTCACATAACAATTGAAAGGACAAAGAGAAACAAATTTACCAGCAAAGATAATTAATACACTAACTACCTGTTTTTGTTTTTGCAAGAGATGGCTGTACAACAACATGCATTATGATGATTCCCCCAGCAATTTCACCAAAAGGTGTTCTACATTGGCCAACAGTTTTGTTGTTATCCAAAATTTTGCCAGAACCAATCAATTTCACTTCAGTGACTGTCTTCGGAGTAATTGTTTTACCTAAGAAAGAATGTTAACAAGAAAGCATTTAAGAATGTATAACCAGAGCACCATATAAGATAAATATATTGGACTAACGACATCCCCATCACAAGAGGCAGTTTTCTTTTTCATAATCAGAAGTAGCCTACTGTCTTTTTTCGCCTATCCGCATTTGACACTAGATCATGCTTTCTTGTAACAGGAGAAAAAGCATCATCAGCAAAACAAGGTTTACATTGTTTGAGCATGGCATGAACAGATCATAACCTAAGACTGAATTATTCATGTGACTCATAGTTTGAGAAACATGTAAAGCTTCAATTTTTTGTTCCCAGATGATGTAATAATATAAAGATTCTGCCAAATAACAATTCTCTTGAGCTACATAAAAAGTAAAAACAAAACAATACTCCAAAAATTTAGGAAAATTCAGATAATAGCAACTCAAGTAGCCAATTAAATTAATAACACCCACCGACTCACCCAGAACACAGAATTCATATAGGAACAGAAAAATTATAAAGAAAGTGAAATAATAACTAAAAAGAAAAAACCTTTAGGCCAATCGGATACAATTCTCTGTTTAAGCATTTCAACCGTCGAGGCCGACGAGTAACTGAAGGGCCCGATATCCGACCCATCATAAAGCCTAAATTTTATATCAACCAAATCCTCTTCCGGCATTTGTCGTCTTCTTCTTCACTTCCTTTCTCCTTTCTATTTCTCTATTTTTGTTGTTTGAATTAATCAGGGATTTTACGTAAGCTCACCAAAGTTTGACCCTGAAATCATACCCACAAAAAGAGATAGATCGTAATTGGAAAACTGAGCAAATTAAGCAATCTTTTCGTTTCTATGTACTGATTATGAAATAATAACAGAAATTAAATTTGATTCAGACCTTTTCGGTTCTCTGATTGGCAGATTAAGGGAGATCACCATGCATCCTTATCGAACTCTTTCTTTTTCTTCTCATGGACTTTTTCTTTTTCTTTGTGAACTGAAGAAGACAAGCCGACACGAAACGGCGCTGTTTTTTTTTTTTTTTTTTTTTTTTCACTCAACAAAACTTAAACGACGTCGTCTGATATAGCCCTACGACGTGCCGTTTTAATCTGGTGTTGTCTCCTGTCTACTTCCTCAACATTAACCTGTTGAGAGAAGGTGTAGCAAAATGAAGAGGAAAAGAGGAGAAGACAACAACATAAACCCCATGGAGATTGTGTGGGAAACGCCGGCAAATCCTCCTGAGAAACACGATTACATCTTTCGCGACGGTATTTTATTTTATTTCTGTTTTAATTTATAGCGACGACGAAATTGTTTCCTCGGTTTTATTTATTTTTTTTTGGCGGGAATTTAATTTTGCAGGGAGACGCCATGTCAGACCTTACTACTTCGAGTTCATATCTCATGTCAGTCCCGTGCTTTTCACTATCTTTTTTCCTGAGCACTTCGACACATCTCCTTCCGCAAAACCCTAATTTGCTGTTTATTTTTGTAAAAGGTTAAGAATCGTTGGGCGGGAAAGACGATTGTGGATTTATTCGCCGGAGAATTCAAAGGCCGACCTTATGATTACTACGTAACATTACTACATTACTGATTTTGTTTCAGTATTTTATAATTGAAACTTTTGTTTATTGCTTGTATTTTTTCTGAAAATTGTGATTTAGGTTAGTGCTGTTAAATGTGGACGGATTCAAGTTGATGGAGAGATGGTGCCTGTTTCTTATATAGTAAAGTCGTCGCAAAAGATAAGCCATTTTTTGCACAGGTTAATGGAGAAGACGATTTTTATGATAGAAGTTATTTGTTTCGCCCCTTTTTTTTTTTTTTTCCTTGAAGTTATCAAAATTTTAAATTGATTTTGCAAAGGTTGTAGGCATGAACCTCCGGTGATGGCTTCGGATGTTCCTGTACTTCATAAAGATCCAGATGTTGTAACTGTTTGTAAGCCAGCCTCCGTTCCTGTAAGTCTCTTATATATTTTTTTTTTCAGGCTCTTGGCAGCTTATTTGATTGTCTGGAAGAGAAATATATGTTACTCTATCGATTGCTTGTGTTATGTTTCTTCAATCAAGATATGTATGATATGATATGATATGACTAATTGTGTGTTGTAAGATCAACTGAAATGATCAGTTTTTCTAATCATCTGATTCGTTCTTAGTTTGTCATAGGAATGCCTTAGAAATGTTAACTTGGGGAGAAATTGGAAATATCTTCAGCACAAATTTTTATGTGGTTAGGCTTTGTTGCTGTTTGCATGCCGTTGATTTTTTTTTTTTTTAATTATACAGGTGCATCCTTGTGGCCAATACCGTAAAAACACTGTTGTTGGCATTCTTCAGGCTGAACATGATTTAGCACCTCTATTTCGTATCCAACCATGATAATTTTGAATGCAAGTACTGTAATTGTACATGGTACTTAATACTATAGAGCTCTCAAAATCATGAATGAAATTTTTTATATGATTTCTTTTCTTTTCTTTTTTTGGAGGAATTATTCCCTGCATTTTTCCTATGTATGTTTTCTTTCCCTTAACATGATCATTTCAGCAATTCATCGGCTTGATCGGCTTGTCTCAGGACTCCTTATCTTGGCTAGAAATGCTACGAAGGCCGATCTTTTCAGGCAGGAGGTAAAGTCCTAATGCAATCTGCATGCATCACATCTATTTTGGTACTTAGGCATCAACTATGGATATTTGTATCTCTTGTTTTTTGGTCACATTATGTTTATGTAAATTTTGTTTTCAGAGAATATAGCACAGATAGGTTACTGTCTGAGATTTTGCTTCTCCATCCTTTCTACTTTTGCATTTGTGCTCACATATACCGAGGCAAAAAATGCACAATGTTATGGATGTCTTCAGGCATGTTATATTGAACTTGATATTATTATCTTCAGTGTCATCGTGAAAGATTAAGGGCAGTGTGTAGACTTTGTGTTGACTTAGACTGTCAAGGGAAATGCATTGCCTAGCGGGCTAGACATTTAAGAAAGGAAAACCTCATTTTCAAGTATTGCTGCGAACTGGATCTCTACCTTGGCAGTTGGCATCTCTGTTACTATTAATTAGTTATACAATTATTTTTAGGTTATATATATATAATGAAGACTGCCCTAAATTAGATTTGCTGCAGATTGAAGCTGGTATGGTGCAGAAACAGTATGTTGCAAAGGTCACTGGGGTATTTCCAGAGGATGAGGTACACTCTTTTTCAAGACCATTAATTTGCATAATTCATATTCAATTTGATTTTGAGCTACTAAGCCCTAGATTGTTACTGTAGTCCTTGTAAACTAGAAATTTCTTAAGTGCCAGGAATATGAGAAAATTTCTATGAGGTGTAGTTATTGCTAACAAGTGATTGGGCAAATTTGTGATTCTTTTGTGAAATGACATTTGACTTTAGATGCTATAAGGCAAAATGCAAGCATAGAGTATTCAAAACGATGAGTTAGAAAATATAGCCTCTTAATGGAGCTGGTTGGCATATTAAAAGGACAACCAACTGTTAACTGTTACAATTCCTAAGTTGAAGTTTAGCTAAATTCTGAATGCCTGCCTCACACATGGAAACATATTTCTTTTGCAAAATGTATTGGCATGTTTACTAAAGTTCAGACGCTAATCTTCTGTGTTTGACATTTCTATTTATCCTCATTTCAGCAAGTTGTTGATGTTAACATAAATTATAATGCCCGAGAAGGAAGGAGCACAGCAGAGGTTAGGCTTTTTGTTCATCACTTTTATGAAACTGAAATTAAGTTGCTTTTACGTTGCATCATATGCTTCAATGTTTGTCCATATTCAGTTACAGGTTCGAGTATAAATTAGGGACTGATATAGGCAATCAGTGCCTGTCATTGTAGACAATAATGCTTGTAAAATATTATCGGTGCATTGAGATCAACACAATGTTGTCTAATATATCTTTTGAAGCACGATATATTAGGGGCTCTTTGTTTTTATGAATTCCAAGGTGGCCATTTCCTTTTGCAGTGGAGGACGTGGAGGTAGCATGCTTATCCATTTTTTGTTACCCATTTAGTAAGATGTTGCCTTGGTTCTATAGGCCATGGTCGCTCAATGAATGACATTCTGATTTTTCTGAAGTTTTGTCCTTTCCAGGTTATATTTAAGATGGCTTCAATAGTCTTCTTATTCTATAGTCTTCTACAGCTCAGTCTATGGCTAGGCACATATATGATTCTGTTTCTGGCTGCTTGAATGCATATGTCCTTTTTGTTATTTTGATTTAATTTTCATTATGAATGCCAATAAGATTTTTTTGGAAAGCATACTAGAATTTTATGGTAATGTGTAATGTCAACGTGCAAGTTTATGTGCTGGTAACTGATAACTTTTGGAGTGTTGGAAATGGACTACTCTGGAATGTGGTGCTATTCCTCTTGTTTATGATACTCATAAGTCGGATAATTTCATCTGAATTTTACGGAGTGTATAGTTCTATAGTACTTATAACCACTGCTGTCTTTTCTTTTTCCATATCTTCTATTTCAGGGTATTAAGTTCTTGTTTTCTTGTGTGTGCAGGTTGACGATGCCTGTGGTAATTCTCCTGCTAAGGGGAAGGCTGCATGTACCAAGTTTAATAGAATTAGTACCAGTGGAACTCACAGCATTGTTTTGTGTAAACCGATCACTGGCCGAACTCATCAAGTAAGAGAATATACAGGCTACAGATGCTTTATTAGATAATTTACACTTCACTGGAGCCACAGCTAATAAAGCCTAAAATGAGATAAGCTGAGCTCCAAAACAAACTATAATGTAGCTGTACAGCTGCAACGAAATTATAGTGATTAGGCAGAACTACAAGTTTTCAGACCCTGTTAATCAGAGAATCATAATCATACAACTGTTTGGAAGAAATCTTAAATATCTGGAACTTCCATACTTATTAGGCCTGAAGAAGTTCTTTGATTACCTGTTGACACTCGGATGAGAATAAGCTTAAATTAGATCTGCCTCATCTTGTGAAGATAAAATGGTGGTGAATCATGACAGGATCATATGAGCAGTTTTCATTTGCTGTTTTTTGTGATAGAGATGCTATATGTACTCTGATAATTTTCTTTCTCTTTCTTGTATAGATCCGTGTGCACTTGCAGTATACTGGCCATCCCATAGCCAATGATTTTCTTTACCTCTCTGAACATGCTGCCAGTCCTTCTGCTGAAGGAATGAGTGCTGATGGAGCTGCTCGTAGTTCCAGCTATTGTTTAACATCCCAAAATATTTGTTCTGATAAACATGAAGAGAACTCCGCAGATGATTTCAGCATTGATCCTATGTGTACTAACTGTCCGAATTTGGCTCCAAAAGGGTAAGGGTTTTCTATCTCGTGTTGAAGTGTCTGTCAATACGGTACTAGTATGCATGCCCAGTGTCTACAGTGTACATGGTTGTTGCTGAAACCTTTGTGAATGTCATTTGTACTATGGCATCTTACATGGTGGATCTGAAATTCTTTAGATTCATCACCATAATCACATCACTCTGTCCAATATAATATGTCAGTTTCTGCAGTCTGGTCATAAAATAGACATAATTGGGTAGTTTATGCTGACTCAACTTTTATCATTTGAAAATGATAACTGATGCAAGGAGAAGTACAAATATTAGGTACCTGAAGTGCATGCGTAGTCAAAGCTGTCTTTGCTAACGAACAAAAAGACACCTAGGACATCAGACAGTCGTTATTTCCAATATGGTGATTTCTTATTGTGCAGTTGCTCATTATCTGAGTCATAGAACAGTTGTGTGTCCACTTAACATTGAGTGGTTTATAGTCAATAACTTTCTTTTTTGGTGAATGAATCATTTTGAAGTACGTTGAGCTTGCTTGCTGTTTTAATGCATTCAGCTAGTGACCAGGGACTTTTTCTCTCACAATGAGCCCATCTTTGCTTGCTTTTGCTGGTTTTTTCCTTTTATTACTAAAATTGGTTATGAGGATTCAATGCCACGCATGGGCACATCACACCCTGTTCATTGATTCTTTTTGCACGTGTTCTTTACTCATACGGTTGTTGTAAGCTATATACGCCCTCTGAGTTTGTCTTATGCTTGCAGCTACGACGTGTACGAAGAGGGTTTATGGCTAAACTGCGTGCAATATTCCGGACCTGGATGGGTTTACGACTGCCCATATCCCGATTGGGCAATTCTTAGTTAGCTAATAGCTACGACCTTCTACCAACCCACTTAAATATTCTTTTCAATTGATGATTATATTACTAAAAACGTATTGGTTATCGCTTACAAGTTTTGCTAAATTGTACAATCATGTGATTGTGATTTTGTTCGTTAGTCTAATAATGGATTTCAATTTATGTACGTGCATAATGCGGGTTTCATTCATTATTATTATTATTTTTTTCAATGAACTAAGAGTAGAACAAGAGTACATCTTCTTTTTTTTCTTCCTACTAGGCTTTGAACCAATTAAAAAACAAATTAAATTGGTTACCATTTAAACCAATCGATGTTAAAAGAGAAATATTTTTTCATTAAAAATTTTAATATTTGTTAAAAGACAATCGGCATCTTAGTTGGGTTCAATTTTGTTAAAAAATTTAATTCATTTTCAGATAAACTTTAAATAGAATTCATTTGCAAAGGAATTTGTATTAACGAAGTATGTTTAGTTTAAATAAATTTAAAAACCCTAATAAATTATAAAATTTGATTTAGTAATAAGTAATTTTACAAAATTAAAAGTTGAAATTGAAAGTGAATTTCATAAAATTTTCATTTAAATCAAATATATTCTTTTGAATTTTTAAATAAATTTCATAAAATTTTGTAAAATTTATTTATACTAAACAAGAGATAAAGAAATTGTGTAATAGTTTCTTCCTCCTTTAAAGAGACCCTCAAATTAAACTCAAGCAGATTTTTTATTTTGGAATTTAACTTTTTATGTTCTTAGTTGTGAACGTTTATGGTGTTTTAAACATGTGGTTTTTTCCATTTTTCTTTACAAGTAAAAGTAGCACAACTGGTTGTACGATTGAAATTGACGTAAAAGAAACATGGCTATGTAGCAAAAGTGTGCTACAAGAAAATTCTTTAAAATACATTTATCATTGATTTGTTTGAGTAATTTGGTCCTATGTTTTTGTGATGATTATTGAAAATACATTTATTATAGTCTTATAAATAAGTTAAGCCAAGTGTTTTAAGTATATATATATATTTTTTAAAATGCATTATGTATTGAAAGATATTGTATTTTATAGAATTAACGCTAGTGCATGTTGCTAAAAAAAAATTTGATTTTGAATATATTGATTTATGAAACTTTATTATAAGTTTGGATTGCGTTTTTTATGATATCTAAAGCTAAAATGGAAAACTTATGGAACGCACAAAAAATTATTAACAAAAACACCATCTCCTAAAACAACATTTAGCTATATTGAAATTATTATTTTTAATCTTTTCTAGTAGCTAATATTTAATAATAATTTGGAAAATTCTAGGAACCTAATATACAATATCCATATCCATGTCCATATCCCTAATATAGTCTTCGCAAAAAATCAAATTGCAATTGTTCACATACTGCCTTGCTAATGCTAGTGCCCGTACTAGTGCCATGATAAAAATCAAGAATTGATTTTCCATGCATAAACAACAGAAATTAAACTGTAGCAAACAACTATACAGAATTGTTTCTTTTCTTTAAAGAAACCATTAAATATGACTTTATAGAAGTGCAAAGTGCTTTATTTCATAGTGGAATCCACTCCTATAATTAAAGATACAAATACGCACTTCTACACAATTAATTAATTAGGTTCATATTGACGATGGGTTGTTAATAGACATATAGTGAGAGGGTAATTTTGTGGGACTAATGAAGAACTAGCTTAAATTATATAATTAATCATTTGCAAAATTAAACCAAAAAATTTTCATACTGATATAAATCACATGTAGTCTGGGGGCTATATAGCTACAGCTCCCCTACAAGAATTGTGAAATTAATCAAAGGCTAACTCCTAATTAAATATTTCATATTGCGATATTTCTTATTTTAATTGATGAAATTTTAATTTTAATACGAATTTTTTTTTGTTAATTAGTTCCAAAAACTCGGAACATCAATGAATGGGTAAATGATATATACCTATATATATTATTTCAAACGTTTAAGCTAATTGTATATAATTCATTAACTAATGAGGTATATTCTTAGGAATATATTCCGGAAACAATTAAATATTTTTGAAAATAGACTTCCAACCGAAAAGTATTTTAAAAAATTACTATAGGCTAAATTTACTGAATTTTTCATAAGACTAGTTTAATCTAGTAGGCTATATATTTGTTTTTTGGACAGTACTGATAGAACGATATCATGGTCCATATATATAAGATATTTTTTTGTTTCCTAATTACACTTTTACCTTTATTATATTTTGGCTTATGATACAAGAAGACATTTAAATAGGAGTAATTTAATAAGAGCAATCATAGGATTGCTCGAGACGCAATATTTTGGCTTTTGGAAAAAATCCGTTCGCCCGAGATGTAAAATTACTGTTTTGGCTTCTCATTTTACAGAAAGCAGTATGTTTTTGAAGGATCAAAACAATAATTTATGTGTGTCGAGTGATAGATTTTTCCGTCCACACTAAGACACGTGTCTTTACCCTTTTTAATAAAATGTCACGGGCAGCAATGCCGTTGCCCGTGACATGAATCTTTTATGCTAAACCATCGAACCATCTTACGTACTTCTATATATAACAAATCGAACATATAGAAAAACATGCAAACTCCAGTTTCGCTGCATTTTCCCAGTATTTCATTTCATGACTTATGTTATATATTTGGTGCTTGACGTAGTAGTCCAATATATTTTCTATGCACTTTCACAGTTCCACTACACTACCATTAATAGACACTTAAAAACAGCGACCTTACTAAAATAACAAATATAATAAATAAAATAAATTAAAAATTAATCAAAGTTTTGATCAGGTTCATATATCATAAACTAAATATCTTAATTAGACGATAAATCAAATAAAACTAATTAATAGATGATCATATTATTTCATAAAATTATATCTTATTTCTTTTTCGAGAAACCGAGTTAAATTACATTATATATATAAATATATCGAGAGGTGGCCAAATGAAAAAAAGTCCAACTTAGGCTTCCTCTCTTTTTAATTTCACTAATTAATTAACTAGACATACAAAATACCATGCAAAGTAAATTAATAATTAATATTACAACACAGTTGTCCATTAATATGCATGCACGATTGTTTAGTGTTGCTAAACGGTGTTGGAGGCATCGTCGTTGTCTGTGTTGATTTGCCTGGTCTGTTGTTCTTGAGTGTGATCGTTCCTGCCATGTGCAACAGTGGTTACTGTGTTTAGCTCGCAGCAGGTGATTGTTGCACCCAGCTTTGCAACGTCAATGATGTTGTGTTGATTGGGTAGCTCATCGGGTTTTTTATCTTGATCCACAGTTTTATTTGGTTTCCTATAGATCACATAAAGAATCATCTGGAGAATACCGAATATGAATCCCAGAATATTTGGAACCTGTTTATAATGACAATGTTAATGTGACTGCCAGCTTCTGGTGGTGATTCATATTGATAATGTAATAAAATCAAAACTACTTACAGCAACGTAAATGTCTTTCTTTAGAAATCCATAAAAGAACCACATAACTGCGCTTAAGGTGAGAAAGAATGATAAAGAGAACGGCATGAACTCTACACTTTTGGTTCTGATAACTTTTCTCTGAATATAGAATCAGGATGAAAACAATCAATTAATCTGGAAATTAATTACCATTTTAATATAAGTGTGTAGATATGATGTAGAATAGCTTACCACAATGGCAAGAGGTGCAACAAATACACATAGAGCAAATATCATGCATATCCATCCAAGAAGTTTAACACGAGTTTGGCCATGAGTGAGAAAGATTGCTATAACACATATGACTGCAAACGCAAAAACATTGAGCAAAAGCACAAGTTTGGTGGTGAAAATCTGCACCAAAATTGAACCCTCAATTAGCAAAATAACCAAATAGTTATTTAGTAAAAAAGGTCTTAATTAAAATTGGGGAAATTTGTAATGATGAAGTAGTTCTATAGAAAATATGTATATATATGCGTACCCTATCCTTCTTGACTGCATAAAAAAGGTATATTGCAACGTAACCCGTCTCCATAAAAAATGCGAAGGAGTTGATGGTGATGAGAAGGGTAGCATCGTTTGCAAAAATTGCATAGAATAACCAAAGTGTTGCACTAAATAATGCAATCACATAGGGAACAGATTGAAACCCTTCACTTGTTCTCTTCTTGCAAATTTGATAAAAAGTTGGTCTGTAATAGATCAACGTATGTTATCTCTCAATGATTAGTAAGATTATATATATACACACACACATGGTATGTGTAAAACTTGATGAGATTAAAATTTGCAGAATGCTTACATAGGAGCAAGGCAGACCAGAAATGAGATGGCATTACCTATTCAAATTAGCAGCAAGAAATTCAAGTGAACAAGCATCAGTGTAGATAATCACTTGCATATAGCAGAATATCATAGCAAGAAGCAAGAGAAGGAATTATAATTATTACCTAAAACACCGAAAGCAAAAGCCAATGTCAAGTGGAAGGCCATATTATTGCTAATATATTTATATATAAAACAGAAAATTTAAACAAGAGCTTCTCTTTCTCAATCTCTACTCAAACCAATAGAAAGAGCAGGTTGCTCAAAGAGAGAGCTCTGGCTGTAGCTTTGTTTACTTTGCTTTGCAGGTTGAGATATCTAGCTGGGTGACAACCATTTATATAGGGAAATGCAAGGAAGAGAACACAAGTCAAGTTGCATGGTTAATGCTAATTGCTTACTTATTTCTTGTCAACAGTAATTAATTTCTATTTTGGACAGTGACTTTACCCTAATGCACTTTTTTTTCAGTAAATAATTTCTATTTTGGACAGTGACTTTACCCTAATGCACTTATTTTTTCAAAAAAAAAAAGTGCTAATCCTTGCCAAATGCGTGGTGTTAAATCGCACACTTGATTAAGTTTATTGTGGTCTCTTATTAATGGAATAGAAACGTACCAAATTAAAATCAGTCCAATACCTAGCTGAGCCAGCTTGCCACTCCTAGGCAAAATATTAATAACACTAATAAAGTACATCGATTTCTACCCAAAATACGTATATGTGTGTGTATATATATATACACACTTTCTTAAGCTTTCTTAATGATTACAATAAAGTCAGATTAGAAAAAAACAAAGGAAGATTTAAAGTAATCAACCAACACTTTATCCCCATTTAATTAACTTCTATTGACAAAAGTCCATTTAGAATTTAAATTCTATAAAACTTTTCTCAAAATTATTGATATTTTTCTTAAAAATTATATATTTCAATCAAATAAAAATATGCAGCTGATATATAGTTTCAAAGTATATAAGTGGAGTAAATTGCCCCAATGGTCGCTTAATTTTGACTTTCGTTTCAAATTGGTTCCTTAATTTTGATTTTTATATTTTCAGTTACTTAATTTTTATTTCTGTTTCAAATTGGTACATTCACTGTATTTTAAGTCTTTCAAATTTTACACAGAAATTTTTTAATCCTCAAGACATTTAATTTTTTAATTTAATCCAAAATTCAAATAATTTAGAAATTCATTTTCTCTTAGACTCTAATACCACTCATATATTTCGTTAACTACAAATAATATAATTTTTTTCTTTTTAATTTTGAAAATTTTTTCTTTTTTCTTTTTTGAAAAAAAATATTTTTGATGATCCAATTTTTTTCTTTTGATAAAATTTAGAAATATTTTTTTTTCTTCATAAATTTTTATAACTTAAAATTATATCGAAATTACAAATATATATATATATATATATATATATATTGTGAATGTGTATGACCAATTGTGACCAATTGTAAATACATAAAATGAATAAATTGTAACTAATTATATATGTATCTATAAAAATACTAAAATATTATGGAAAATATATTTGAGAAGTAGAAATAATTGCAATTTTTTTAATGAAAGTAGAGTTTGAAATATAAATATTGAATATAATGAATTTCAAAATATTAACAATAAGTAATAAAAAAAATTATCAAAAATTATTGTTAATAAAATAATGTATGTATGTGTGTGTGTGTATATATATATATATATATATATATATATATCTAATTTCGATCTAATTTTAGAAGAAAGAAAAAAATTCTTTCTAAATTTTATCAAAAGAAAAAAATTGGATCATCAAAAATATTTTGTTTCAAAAAAGAAAAAATTAAAAAATTAAAAAGAAAAAA